>JAANSK020263718.1:0-12150 GCA_011763485.2 Isoetes engelmannii | reverse complement strand
TCTCTCTCTCTCTCTCTCTCTCTCTCTCTCTCTCTCTCTCTCTCTCTCTCTCTCTCTCTCTCTCTCTCTCTCTCTACTACAGATATTCCACATAACCATTAACTTAAGACATTTGTATCTGTTTTGCATCTGGCTTCTATGACCTGATCTTGTGTGATCTTCTGTCTTCTGTGACCTCATCTTGTCCTCTGCGGTTGTGGCTGGAATCCCAAACTCAGCTCTGTCTGCACCATGTTCTAACAAAGGGCACAAATGGTCCTCTCCCTATGTGTGTATTTGTGAAATGTAATCTGCATAAGAGAAGCCTTCCAAAAGCAATGATGCTTGGCAAAGGTAACCTGCAAAATGCTGCTATAAACAAGGTGTTGTTGCACGAATAAGTTGTCATGTTCAAGAACTATTGCTCTGCTAAAATTAACCAAATAGAAACCATACTAGCTTGTCAACCCAATCGCCCTGAGGCCAAGAATAAAGAGAAACAGAAAAGTCATCACTCTTACAAGTGTGTTACATCTTCTGCGGTTGTGGCTTTGGCTTCTGTGGTTGTGTCTTCTGTGACCTGATCTTGCGACCACGGATGCAAGGATGCTACCTACAATAATTCCAACAGAAATTTGATGGGACGGTTGAGATGGAACTTGCTTATGTTGATCCCAACTTCAGCAAAGCCACACTTCGATGCCCACTTCATTGTCCTTAGCTGCTATGCAATGTAGCAAGAAGAACTTGTTTGATTGTAAAATGCCGCTGTACAGGAAGTACTTTTCTCGCACAAAATCTTGCAGGCTGAGGAATTTTGACTTAAAATGCATTGAGTTAAACATTTGTCTAAGCACATCAAATTTCTTGTTTTTCTTGTCAATCGTTTCTTTTCTTGTCAATCATCTGTTTTTCTTCTCAATCGTTTGTTTTTCTTGTCAATAGTTTGTCAATCGTTTCTTTCCAGTCGTTTCTTAATGTCAATCGTTTGTTTAATTACCTATGGGATCCTTGCTAAAAGTAAATAAACAGAACCAGTGTAAGCAGATAGCACGTATAGGTAGTCTAAAAAGAACCAGTATAAGCAGACAACACAACAAACATCATATAGCCAGTATAACCAGTATAACACAAACAACAAGGACATCTCACTTAACCAACAAGTTGCAAGACACGTTATTGCAGACTTGCTCAACAACCCTCTTCTTCAACATGGTATGTTGCTAACTTGCAACTTGAGAATTTGGATGTAATTCTTCTAATGTGAAAATCTGATGAAAGTGCTTCGTGTTTATAATTGAGGTTGACTCGATATAGCATAAACATCAAGCTGCCTATCCATAGAAACCCACTGGCTTCACCATCACATTAAACATGAGCTCCAGTGCCAAATATCACTATTCCTGCAAATATTTATCATTCCATATAATGCCCATGTGATTCTCTTACCAGCTGCAGCGTTCCATTTGTAAGATTCAGGATCATAAATGGATCACAAATGTTATCAGCTAATACCCAACAAATCAATGGTTTTGTCACAATTCCAAAGGCCAATGTACTGAATAGTACAAGTAGTATTGTGCTTGATATCACACTAGAGCATTATGGAGTCAGAACGCTACCAGATGGAGTAAAATGATTATAAGCCAATGCTCCTAATCAAGCCAGCCCACCATATTTCAAATTGTTGCATAGCTGTGATGTTTGTTTTAGACCTTTTGAGGAGAATGTTTGTAATTGCTGACAATGGAAATACAAATGCTGCACGGCTCGCCAATATTAGCATGAACAGAACTCCTGACGTCTAGTATGCTGTTAGATAACTAGTCATGCGCTTTTTCGCATCAAATGCATCCATGACAACATATAAGAAAATGAAAGTTTCAAAAATGAAGGACATCGTTGCAAAGGCATGCTTTGTGGTAACCTGTAAACTTTTAATCATGTTATGCCAAGTGTAATGGGACATGACAATGCCACAAAAGAATACTGCAAGAATTCCACTGAGATGCAATAATTCTGCCAAAGGATATGAGAGATATGCCATCATGAACATGATTGCAATTTGTCAATTTGTCGAATGTCTGCCAAGGTATAATATCTTGAGGATATATGCACTCAAGAATCCTGTAGCGATCCCTAGTGCAGTGCTTGTCATGAAGAGAGAGAAGAAGTTGCTAAAGACGTGCAAAATAGTCATGGCATTCATATCACTGTATGTCAATTTTTGGACCGTTCTAAAGAGGACAACAGAGGTTCATATAGAAATATATGGCACAATACTTTATTTTAGGTATCATTCAGAAATAACATTTAGACATCATTTTTGTAAGCAAATATTAATATTAACATACATCATTTACTCACAAACTTTGAGTACTTCTTCCTACAAAGAAAACTATCCTAAGCAGTCAACCTTATTATTTTTCCATAAAACATATTCATAAGTTACAGAAAACCTGATTGAGCGTTATTTTACACGCTCTCTTCAACTTGCTCCACATTATTTCGTTTCCTTGCTCTGGTTCAGATCCATCCTCAATGCTGATGATGTTATTTCCGTTGTTGGACTTCTGCTTCATGCTGCTGGTGTTGATATACGTCTGTATGCTTGTATGCTAGTGCTTCCTGGCTTAACCTTAGCAATCAGATTGTATCTGTCTACAATCTCCTGCAAGAAGCCCTTAGTTGACTGTTTCACATTTTCACCATTGGCTTTGCATAAAGTATTCAGATTCAGCCCCGCTCCGGCCATTAGATTATGCAGTTGCCATTTGATAAGCGACTTATTACCACTTCCTTCAGGCCTCGTCATCCTGGGAGCTAGAAAAAACCCTTGTTATCTGTGGCAACTGTGCCTCTTGCATGCGACATTGTCTACAAGATATATCATTCGAAGTGCTGGCAACTAGCTTAGCATATCATGCTGCTTTATCTACAATTATCAGAAACTTCTTTAAAGACCTAAGTTCATAGCTTGCTATACTTAGCTGCTTGTAATCATAACTCCACCTTTCGACATCCAGTTGTGTCCCCTTCCAAAATATTGTCCACCATTTGGCAACCCACAGGCAAGGCATCATGAGAGTATGTGTTGTACTCTTATTCCTTCCGCAGCATCAACAACTGTCGTGCATCCATATCCCCTGAATGATACCTAAATGCTTTGGTTGCATACAGAAATATATGGCACAATACTTTTATTTGTTTTAATAGGAGCCTCTAGATTATAGCACTAAGAGAGTATGCATTAAACAACAGCAACATTAGCAATTGTTTTATGACCAAACCATCTTCTTATGCAATCCAATATCTAAATGGGCAACTTCAAAGACTTGGCTGCAGACTTTGGAATGAATCAATAAATGATTCATCCAAAGGAAGTCACCATAATTTCACACGGTTATGTGTGCCACCATAATTTTCTCTGCTGCAACAGGAACCTCCAACCTCCAGACTAGTTATACCACTATGAGAACATAAAATAAATAGGTATCCTACAGTCTGCTATCATGGCTCCCATAGACTATTTTTAAGTATGCTCACTTTTTTCATATCGGTATTATAAGTCTGATATTTCGAATTACGCTAAGGGTCCCAAAACCTGCCTTTCTTGAAATGTTTTCTTTTTTGTACACATATGTACATATATATGTCCATATATGTGTCCATACATGTACTTTTTTCATACTTAATATACATAATAATGCCTTCAATTAAAGAAAAAAAAAGGAAAATGGCCGACCATAAGCCACATCATAGAACCACCCCAAAAAGAAGCCCATTAGATAGGCATGTCATTCATCACATCAATGCTTTGGGAAAGAAAGAGTTTAAAGGGGATGGCCGATCATAGGCCACACTGTTGGACTACTCCCTAAAAATGCATATATTATCTCTATCTCTATCTCTATCTCTATCTCTATCTCTATCTCTATCTCTATCTCTATCTCTATCTCTATCTTCTATTGTATTTTCAAATGCTTTATTGTAATTTGGCATTTTTTTTTTCTTTTTAAAGGACGTGAAACTCTATTTATTGACAGAAATAGAGGCGCAATACACAATGCAAGACATGGCTGACCCAACTAGGAATAAACACCCTTCTATGCATTAGGAGAACATTGTAAATAAGTCTGTCAAATTATCTCTTTCTTATCATCAGCTAGAAACGAGCAAAGATAAATCTTAAATATCTTCTGTTGAGCACAAACATCAATTAATCTGCACCATCTATCTGTCAAAACCATCACAACCAAGCCCTAACCATAATCGCCATTAAAACAAAACATTTCATCTCCACCTTCCATCGCAACGACTAATCTGCACCATCTATCGTAAACTTGCCCAAGCACTAATCCCTAGTCGCCATCAAAACAAAACATTCCATCACCACCTTCCATTGCAACGATTACTCTGCACCATCTATCGCTGAACTTGCCCAAGCACTAATGAAATCTCTATGTGTGCACTTGTTTTTCTAGGTGAATAATTTATGCTAACATTTAATTTGTGTCGCCATCAAAACAAACATTCCATCTCCACCTTCCATCGCAACAATTAATCTGCACCATCTATCGTTAAGCTTGCCCAATCACTAATGAAATCTATGTGTGCCCATTTGCTTCTGTAGGTAAAGTTTAGATAGTGTCTAAGTGAATAGTTTATGCTAAATTTTAATTTGTGTCGACATTTTTCCATCTCATAGGACCGTTTCGGGACTAAGCTAGTTTAAGGAGCACTAATTGTAGAGGCCATTATTTCTTTGTTTTGCGAGCTGTTCTATAGCCTAATTTCTTACCAATGGTGCCAAGGCCAATATGGCGGGTGATTGTGAGCAAAGAAGTGGATCATTCCATGGGGTGGAAACTCGCACATTGAGGTAATATGACATGGTATATTCCCTTGATCAAGGATATGAAATTAGCATCTATATGAGATAAACAATTATAGCAAATATGTTCTTATCCTTCTTTTTGAAATTAGCAATTATAGCAAATATCTTGTCCTTCTTTTCCGTGATAGCAAAAAAAAAAACCATATCATTTCTAAACAAACAAGAAGGCATTTCTGAGCCAAACAACCTAAGAGAATATTCAAAACGTGTACTTTGTGCTAACAACGTAAGACAATTTTCAAAATGTGTACTTTGTGTTACAATGATAATAACTGCATAGGCATTTCCAGATATGCTCCCAAAATTGCCCGAGCATAAAGAATATTATTTTTGCGCCGTACTTTTACTTTGTAAAATAATGCAATAATAGTAACTATATTATATTTTTGCGCCATACTTTTACTTTGTAAAATAATGCAATAATAGTAGCTATATTATATTTTTGCGCCATACTTTTACTTTGTAAAATAATGCAATAATAGTAGCTACCGTTCAATACCACAAGTCACATGTGGCGGTCTCCCACAAGTTCAATTCTAGTCAATGCCTCCCATCACCATAAACGAGATGGTGCAAAGTACCTTGCTCAAAAGTTTTAGTATTGAGATGTTCATTATAGCCAAGCTGGAAAGGCTTCCAATTATAATCTGCAAAGTCATATGCCATATTTGTATTTTCCATCGAAGGAATTCGCTCTATAGAATTTTCTTCTTCTTCTTCTTTCATGTCTCCTATAGAAGCATTTGACAGATAATCTTCAAAATTACTTTCAAGACATGTTGGAGAGGTAGAGGCAAAAAGATCTTGTAAATCAATGCTCTCATGTTCTTGGAAATAGGAATTGCTTGCATTTTGGTCAAAAGATAGAATTTGGCTTGATGGCCACCATGGTTGGCTTTGGTGGCAAGCCAAATTACACATTATCGAGGCTGCGTTCTTAATATCATGAGCGGATGATGCATCTGAAGCAACAGAATTTTGGTCCCCAACCATATTTGATGCATCCTTATTAGTACTATATATGCCCTCTAATGGCATGATCATATCTACAGTCTCTTGCACAACCTCAGTCTTTGGAACATATAATATATTGCATGAATCATCTCCAATTCTGTTATTAGGCCCTTCAGACCCTTCAGACCCTTCAGACGCAGGTGCACTATTCAGATAATATCGAATCACATCATCTAGCGAAATACTACCCCCATAACCATAACCATCCGCAATAGACAACTCACCTTTTTCAGAGACTACAATCAATCCTATTTTTGCATTGCATAAGATAGATAATTGTTCTGCTTTTCCACTTAATCCTTTCAATCTTTTCTTGAAGGTTTCTCTTCTTGCCTTTGTTGTTCGAATATATTCCATGGGTATTTTAGCTCGGCCCATGCACCTATAAGAAAATAGAGTCTACATATTTACAACTATATTTAGAAATGATAGAATACATTATCTCAAAACATAAAATAAACAATACATTGTAATATGATAGAATACATTGTTTATTTCAAAACATAAAATAAAAATAAACAATACACTGTCATGCTTTATGTGGTAATATATTCATAATTGTTCTATAATAGAGCTAGAACAATCTTGAACATAATCACAACGATATTTTAATTTGCTAAAATCTGAATTGCATAAAACCAAAAATTGCATCCTAATTCTAGAGCATCCTAATTCTGATGAAGCTCTAGAACATCCTAATCTTGAGGAAGCTCAGAACATCCTAATCCTGAGAAATTGGTAATACCTGAAGTGATTGAATGAATAGTCTAGTTGGGCATCCAAAAAGGTGCAAACCTAATGAATAAGAGTGCTTTTTTATTTTAAAAATAACATAACCCAAAACAGCTTAAAACCCAAAAAAGCTTCATCTCAATCCAAAAACGCTACATCTAAATTAGCTCCGCTAGAAGGAAAAAAAAAATCGTTTCTTTTGAGGATTTCTTGAAAAGCCTTAAAACAACTAGGCCTAAAAAACCACTTTGACCTCCATTTAGTTTTTTTCATTAACAGAAGTTCAAATCGACAAAGCAACAATGACCTGATTGCAATAGTGTTCTCGCAGAGATAAAAAATCGTCTCATCAATCTGTCTGCTGTAGAGCGTCTCTCAAAATCCTCAAAGCACGAAAAGTCCAAGATTTTATTGAAGACCATAGTCTGCTGTAGGGCATCTCTCAAAATCGTCAAAGCACGAATCGTCCAAGATTTTATTGAAGACCATAGCCGTGCCAAGATTTTGGAGTTTCAACTTCGTCCATGCCTGGTCTGATGAATAGACGTTTTGCACCAAGCCATCTCTGTAGCCAACCTATATGGTTCTTGCTCTAAGAGGTTTTTATAGCAAGTTTTGTCATCCGCATTACGGCAGACCCTCCAAACCATCTAGGGTTTTCTATGAGCCCTACAGCCGAGGTATGTCCACTTACTAAATCATTCCTTTATACACGATTATGTGAAAGAAAACAAAAGAGGGCTTGGTTAGAGTAGTTTTTGCTTTCTCAATTTCTGAATAAGATAGAGCATGAGGGTTTTTGCTGCAAAACCGATATCCTGTTACTGATGTTATGCAATGCTCAACCAAGTCCAGGAGGCTGACCAAAACCCTAAGATTTGGGACAGAGTTGTATGTGAAGCAATTCTTAGAGAGTTGTGCAATTATTGTTTTGGCTTTCTTTCGTTTGTTTCTTATATTGCCAATTGATATTGCAAATGAATGGAAAAGTACTTTGGGACCAGTTGGAAACATCAGTTGGCTGCAAAGATCATTGTAAGGCAACTCAGGATTTGAAGATTGGATCACCAGATAGAGGAGCAATAGGACTATGTGTTGCAGGGAGATCTATGTACTGCCGCCGCTAATGTAGATTGCAGATCAATGCTAAAGTTCATCTGTTTGTGTAAGAAACAATCACTGTTCATTGTTAATGTTCGTCTACATTTGATATTCAAGATTTCTAGTTCTACATTGTATGCTACAGGAGATGATTCAAACCTAACTAGGGCTTCTACTTCGTCAGCAGACGCAATTATCATATCATGGACAAGCAGACGCAATTATCATATCATGGACAAAGATTCAATACAGAGGACTGAAGAAGCTTATGAGCATTCACATTAGGCAGTACTTTGTAGAATTTTTCCTCATTGAATCCAAGATTATGATTATTTTTTCTTTTTTTAGGGTCATACAACTTGAACACTGGTTGCTCATCATAGCCTGTCACATAAATTATCTAAGACATGTTATCAAGTTTCTTCCTTTATTCAGCTGGCACATGTGCAAAAGAAAACACCAAGCGCTTTGAGTTCATTATATGATGGCTTTTTGTTTGACCACAACATATCTGGGATAGACTCTTTTAATGCTAAAGGAAGGGATGGCAATTAGTTTGTACACGCCCTGCAGTTAGAACTGTCTCATCTCAAAGAAATTTGGAAGCCATTAAGCATAGCCCTAGCAACATTAAGCATAGTTCTGTTCTTCCTTTTTGCAATACCACATACCATTTTTAACCACCAATTCATTCACATGGCACAATCTTTGATGGCATGTTTTAATTGATAAACAAGTGGTCAAGTTTATACTTAGTACATGATCATTTTGCCTCATAGGCCATTTGTCTCCATGGATGATAAAAAACAATTGTATTCACATCAATTCTGTAACTCAAACAAGTTGGCCATTCTTTCCTCAAGATGATTTCACATATCGATGTCGGGATGGGATCGGATAAACTTGATGATATTTGTTTAAAAACACTTTAAATTCAAGCTTTTCACATAACACCGTGTATCCAAAAGGTATTTCCATTGAAAACCCTTAGAGCTTCGAGGCGGGTTCTACGGGTTTGTTCTGCTTTTTCTTGGGTTTGTTCTGCTTTTTCTTGTACTGGGTCCATAGACTTTTTGGTCTCCGTGGATTATAAAAGTCAACTCAATTATTATTTTCGTACATTAGCATATCAACATAAGGATGATAACCTTGCATGGTAGGGTCTTCTTGGTCTCCGCTCCGTGGATAATAAAAGCTTAAGTTTGTCCTTCTCTTGTTTACCATCAGAAGTAAGCAACCATTTTTACTTTAAAGATGTAATCAAAACATTCACTTTGCTGCTTTCCTTGCCTTGCATTGCAGAGGAGAAACTGTCAGCACAGAAAAGAAATTAGGAGAACCTGAGGAAACTGTCAGCACAGAAATTAGGAAGTGGTGATGGAAATTGTTTCTTTCGAAGTACCTATCTTGTAAGTTGATGTAAAACCATGGAAAGAGTTTTGTGAACTTAGTCTTCAAAGAGCAATAAAATAGGTTTTAAACTTAAGTTTAAATTGGGCTTCCGCTCTAGATATAATGAATAAAAGGACCTGAAGGATTATAACAAATGGAGCATGAACAACATTATTCTATATTTTAAAACTTTTATCACGAGGAATGCTTTGTGAAGCTGATGCAGACTGAGTGTCAACAAGAAACGTCTAGACTACAAGGAGGATAATTTGTGGGTTAACACTTTACCTTAACCAGCACCACAAGCTGTTCTTTGCTTCAATCATCCGATAATATGCAGGTGCCTTATGGACAAAAGGGCTGACATTTATTCCGATTCTGTTAATCACTTTCCTGCCAGGGCGGATCTGATGCAAACAGATGTGTGATGCTACACTAAGATACTCTGCTCTGAAAGCCAGAGACCTTAGAGACTGAATGAAGACTAAAGCCAGGGCAAAGCCAGGGTTTCAAACTTACTCTACATTCAGAAGAACAAGCTTGCTCTAGGTTCAAACTTACTCTAGATTCTAGATTCAAACTTACTCTAGGTGACAGACTTCCTTGATGTCAGACCCTTGATGCCAACAGGTAATGTCTAATGCCATCTCTGAACCGAGTGCATTTCCACTTCCAACAAAACATAGATATTATTAAAAGATAAAAGCTGCTAGTACTCTTGAAATAAAAAACTGAAACTGTTGGTTTGCTCCGCTTTGTTGCTTCCAACCTGCACAACTAACATAAATTAATTGGGATCCTGACGCTACTGACATTCATGTTCTCACGCTTAAAACTGATAAAAGAACAAGGATTAGTAAACAAGACTGTAAGAGAAGGTTTTTTTACTCAGGAAGCATTATGATTCTGAATCAAGACGAACAGATAATGATTGCAGGATTATGAACAGTTAAAGAGAATAGATATTACATAGATAGGTCTTAAATCTTATACATCTCATTAAAAAATTCTGAAATATACAGCTATACAAGAGAACAGAGAAATGTTCATCAGTCAACTGGCATGACCTCTTGGAGTTCAAGACAATGTTTGGGCCTTCATTGGCTCTATGTTCAAAGCTTCAATGAAATGCATCAACTAAACAATGATTTACGTGGATTACATATTAACTGAGACAATCTGTAGCTGGATTGGCATTTGTTGTGTTCAGATTCAGACTTCAGATGTTTCTCCATCCAGTTCATGCACTAAATACTGCAATCTGAAATTCACAAGCTTCAGCTGTAGATTGATCAGACAGACGTAAGACAGATGTTTTAACACCGTGATGGAATTTAAGTAATATACAACAAAACGAATGTACTCTCATCTTTGACAATCTTCACACAAAAGACAGGATCGAAATGCCATAAATTAAGATAAATCAGAAGAACAGGGATGAAGTCCCAAACAAACAAAGATGAGAAAAGATCAGCAGAGGCTGTTTCACATTAACATTGAACATTACAGCCATAGAAACAATGCACGACCATTTATTAACATCTCTTCTTAACAATCATAATAGACAGCAAAATTTTGCTGGATTAGCATTTGTTGTGTTCAGATTCATACTTCAGATGCTTCTCCATCCAGTTCATGCACAGCTGCAGATTGATCAGACAGAGTAAGACAGATGTTTTAAAACCGTGATGGAATTAGTAATATACAACAAAACGAATGTACTCTCATCTATGACAATCTTAACACAAAGGATCGAAATGCCTAAATTAAGATAAATCAGAAGAACAGGGAAGAAGTCCCAAACAAACAAAGATGACAGAAGATCAACAGAGGCTGTTTCACATTAACATTGAACATTACAGCCATAGAAACAATGCACGACCATTTATTAATCTCTCTTCTTAACAATCATAATACACAGCAAAATTTTGCTGGTCTAACACACATAAATTTATCCCAACAAGCAAACCACTCAAGAATGAGGAGCTAATTCCTGAGCTTTAGAAATAACAGTAGAGCCATACTCCTTGGCCAAGTCCTTGACATGGCCTGCAGTATCAAAAAACTGGGTTTTGGCAGAATCAAGCTGGTGAGCTCCAACAGGATGTCTGCCTTTGACATAATTGTAGATCCAAGAGAGGGCAGAAGTGAGGGCAACAAAGGCAGCTTCAGCAGATAAGAAACCTCCTGTAAGCATGAAAACAAGGATTCCAAGGGGCACAAGCACAGGGCTCAAAAACAAGAACATGGGTGTGGCAAGGAGGAGTGTAAGTGCAGATGCAGAAAGCATGAGGCCAACTATGGCAAGTATTGCTACCAGGCCTGCAGAGAAGGTTACCACTCTCACAACTTGTCTGGAAGAGGGTGCATGGGAGGCCACCTTGTGCACCATGCTCTTGGCTTGTTCTTGCCCTCTTCCTCCTGCCTCTCTTGCTGCCTCCATCATATTCTTTTCAAGCCTGTTTCTTACATATTTTTCATGCCTTTTATGCACTTATGTTCTGCATGCATATTCTGACTGCCACTCAATCCCATCCACATGTCAACACCTGGGCCCTTGGCATATCTGGCCCTCTTTTGTTCTATTGCAATTGACGTTAAAACTACTATCTATCTATCTATCTATCTATTGCAATTGCAAGTGCGACTACTTGGCTTTAACATTTCACCTTGAATCTAAGCTTCCTTGATCGCCAACCCAACGAGACACTTCACTACAACACTACTATGAGAGTGTCTAATCTGCCATCTCTGAACCTAGTGCCTCTCCATGCCCATTCCTTCAACCTCTGTGTTCAATATGCTGTCCTTGACCATTCCTAGCACTCTTAACATCGCCATGGACATTAATGCTCTATGAGCCACTCCTCTATAACATGTTCTCCAGCAACTACGATGCCATACGAACCATGCCTAGACTGCGTCTTTGATGGGCTAGATAACGTCCTCTGATGAGGTGTTATGGCCCAGGAGAAATGGCAGAGGTGGCCATGTGGCCAGGAAATGCTGAGGCCGTACGGCAGTACGGCCGAGGA
>JAANSK020263717.1:7586-21871 GCA_011763485.2 Isoetes engelmannii | reverse complement strand
AGCCTTCTACCATTAATGATTGGAGGCCTATCTCCTTGTTGTCCTCTGTGTATAAGATCATCGCGAAAGCCCTGGCAAAAAAGCTGAAGTCGGTGTTGACTTCTTCCATTAGTAAGGTTCAGTCTGGGTTTGTTTCTGGGAGAAACATTTTGACTAATGTTGCAGCAGCTTATGAGGACCTTTATTGTGCCAGGTGAACAGGTCAAGGCATTGCCTATCTTAAGCTTGACTTGCCAAAACTTATGATAGTGTCTGTTGGGAGTTCTTGTCTGCCATGATGTTAGCATTGGGCCGTGGTCCTCGCTTTACAAAGATAGTCATGAAGCTACATAGGTCCGCACGGGCTACGGTGGTGTGTCAGGGTGAGCCCTCTGCCTTCTTTACATTGGACAGATGGGTGCGTCAGGGATGCCCTTTAGCGCCGTTTTTGTTTACGATTGTGGCGGACGCATTGTCTCAGTTGCTTTTGGCTACAGTGGAGGAGGGGGTGGTGGATGGGCTCCGCATGCAGGATGGTAGCCAGCAGATTATTAACCAGTTTGCCGACGACACTTTCCTCTTCTTGGTGGCAGAAGAGAGGAAGTTGCGGAATGTGAAGGGTTTGCTAGACACCTTCTCTTTGGCCTCGGACATTCTATTGAATTGGGGCAAATGCTTGGCATTATGGGCCTTGTTGACTCTACCTCCCTCTTGTTTGGCTCTTTTCCCTTGGAAGGTGCTCCCAGGTAATGTGTGTACTAAGTTGTTGGGTATTCCCTTTGGAGGGGATATTTCCATGGGGAGGGTGTGAGATGAGATCTTGCACAGGTTGCAGAAGCACTTTAACTAGTGGAAGGGTAGCAAGCTGTCCATGGTAGGTAGGATCACTGTTGCCAAGTCTGTGTTTTGTAGCAATGTGTACACAACATCCGTGATGTTAGCTCCTGAGGGAAAGATGCAGGCTTTGGATAAGATTGTTCGGAACTTTGTGTGGGGCAGGGATGATGAAGGGGCGGTTGTCAAGGTGGCTTGGTGGAAGTGTGTCCGCCTCCGGGAAGATGGGGGTTTGGCCATTTTGGATCTGGCGCTGCATAGCAAGGTGTTGGTCTCCAAGTTTGTCTGGAGCATTCTGCAGGAAGCGGCATCTTCTCCTGGTGCGGCATTGATTTTGCAGTCTCTTCGCCATTGTGTGGCGTTTAGAAAGCCGTCTGTTCCTGTGGAGTTGCCCTGGGCGCTGTTGTATGGCCTCATGCCTTTCCCACACGCATCCCCTTTTCTCACCGGGGTGTTGCGGGCTTGGGATCACGTGCATGTGCTTTTTCAGCTGGATTATGCCTCTGTTTATCACCACTCCTCTCCTTTCTTGTGGGTTCCCCTGCCCCCTGCGCACTTGCCCTTGACTGCCACTGTTCGTGCTCGGACGCAGGCCCGTTGGAGGCGGGCTGCCGTGCTCACCTTGGAGGATTGGTATTGGGATGGTCAGCTAGCTTCTTGGGAGTTATTTCGTGCCCGCTTTCTGCTGAGAGGCAGTGACCGGGCTATTTGGGAGCAGATGGCGGGTAGTATTCCGCTACGTATACCTCTAGTGCTTCAGGATGATGTGGTGGTGCAGGTGTGGAAGGTTCATCCTGATGTTGTTGCTTCATGTTTTGTGCGGTCTTGCTACCGCGTGCTAGCTATTCATGACACTTTGCCTCCTTCAGGCAAGTGGTCTCTACAGCTTCCAGGTTCTCGCTGGCGCTCGGTCTGGGTATGGACATGGAGTCCGCTCCCTCCACTGAAGGTCATGGTGCTTTTATGGCAGATGGTGCACCGTTGTATCAGGGTGAATGCCCTTGTGAGCAGGTTTAAGCCGGGTGTGAGTCCTCTTTGCCCTTGTTGTGGCCTTCATCTTGAGTCTGTGGAGCATTGTCTGGTCCTATGCCCTCACTTGCAGGTTGCCTGGGATTGGGTGAGGGCTTTGTTTCAGGTCAGGCTGTCTAGCCAGTAGTTGCTGCTTCATTTGTCTCCTATTGCTTGGCCCCTCTTGAAGAAACAAGCCTTGCATTTGTGTGTGGCTTGGCTGGTGTGGTTGATCTGGAAGCGGCGTCGGTTGTGGATCTTTCAGGGGATTCAGCAGCCTTCAGCCTCTCTTGTTCCCCGACTCAGGTATAAATTATTTCAGAGCTTTCTTGTTTTCCCGGGATCGGTGGAGCGGAAGTTCTCCATTTGGCGGGACTTCCTGGGTATTGTAGATGGTGATGGGCGGTTTGTACACCATTAGAGTTGCAGTTTTTTGTGAGCCTGTTGTGGAGTGTTGAGGTATCACTGTCTCTTTGAGGCAGTTCTCTTTCCTCCTCACTCAATTTGTAACATTATCATTCTTTTAATATATTGGTGATTCAGTTCTTCAAAAAAAAAAAAAAAAGGGGGGGCAAAACTTGCAAGAATAAGAAAAATCATAAGACTAAGCACCAAAGTCAGAATACTAAACACCAAAATCGCTCCAAAATGAGAGTGGCAAAGGCTTAGCTGCAAGAATAACCAAGGAAAAAAGGAACAATAGATTCTCCCCCTCGTCTTTTATGCAGGAAAATGCTCCTCTAGAGAACATTACATGGGTTTCGGGGCCGGCTCGTTCTAAAGGTTCGCCAGACCCCAAATCACAAGTAGGGAACATTACCCGTGGCGTAATGAGACTTGACATGAGATAAAATGCAATGATTAATAATAACACATGTGCCACTGTGAAATCTGACTCGAGAAATTAAGAGCCAACAATGTATAAAAGTATAAATATGAATGATATTTAAGATCATGATATGGTTATAGTGTGATCGACTTGGACCGTGAAAGCTACGTTATAGGATTCCTCTTCTCCATAGTTGAAGGGACATGGATCAAGAAGAAGGCTACTTTGGTCACCATTACATGCCATCTTATAAAAGACGCTGACTCAAGATCACCGATGGTCATTATTAAAATAAATGCCAGAAACGCCAAAATGTATGTCACATGGCCATGATGTGGATATCAACATTGGTTGTTGTGGAGCTAACAGTTATCACCCATAATTTGGAGTATGTGTTAAGAGGGATATCAACATTGGTTTTTATGGAGCTTACTCTTATCAACAATACAGATCCAATGTTAGTAGAGTTGAACGAAGAGCTTGGAGAAATAAAAACAATATTTGGCACTCAAGTCCATGCTTACATCGAGAACATAAGCAATATACTTTTTGGTCACCAACCATGGTTTGCTTGCTACATGTAAAAGTGACGTAAGAATCATATCTTAAAAAGTTAGTGTAGTCTTGGTACCATAAAACCATTGTTTATTTAAGTTTACCAGTAGGTTGTTAATTTAATTCATAGTCTAAAAGTGATTGCTTAACACCAAACTTGAGGATGATTGATGCAATATTTCACCATTTACATATTGTTTAGTAAAGAGTGAAAAGACTAGACAATTGCAACCACATACCATGTGAGGTTGTAAAGATGCACAACTTTTGAAAAGGGTGGAGAGAAGATAGTAAATAGATAAGAAACAGGTAAGATGGCAACTGTGAAGGAAGGCGAAAACAGAGATCTTAAATGACGAGCAGAGGACAAGCATAGAAGGTGCCATATGAATATGCAGAGGAGGTCCTGGCTGTAGGTTGACTCAGGCATTTTGGAAGCATTCGGAATCCTGGCTGTACATAGTATAGCGCGAAATTGTTGATTTGAAACCGAGGTGATTAAACGAGAAGAAGAAGAAGAAACAATTTTTACGGAAACGAAAGGAATAATAAAAGAGGTGAGTGTGGGGCACATGAGTTTGCCTTGCACCATGTGCTCTTATTATTTTCCTTTGCTACAATGCCTACATTGCTGGCATTCCATTAAACCCTTTCCCACCTTTGCTTCACCAAGAACTCTAGAATATTCCCCCCTTCCACTTTCCTTCCTACCGCATATTCCGCTTTCTAACGGCCTTCGCCCCCTGGCATATTCCATACGTCGAATCCTAACCCAGAGTATATTCCGTTTAACCAAGAAGCGATTTCTTTGTGTTAGTATTTTGTCCCTTTGCTGTTTGCAGAAAAATGGTGGTGGGGCTTTGTGTAATCGAGTTCGCCGGAAGCAGCAGATGCATGGATCCGGCTGTGGTGGTATTTATTAGCCTCAGCGCGGTTTAAATGAAGCCAACAATGCAGAATTTGGCTTGACTATCGCTTGGAATCTGCCCATGTGCTATTTGCTTACCTCAGCTTCTTCGGATTTGTTTGCTTTTATCTCCGTTTCTTCGAATTTAAGCCTCTATCATCGTCTTCTCTGCTTGGATGCTGTTTTGAGATTGCTGCTCGCTGCAGAATTAAAGTTTCGTTTGAAGCAGGGGTGACCCCATTTTTCTTCGAACGGACACCATCTCAATGTGTCGGATTTTGTGCTCTATGTTCGTGCATTATGCTGCAATAGCATCCATTTTATTGATGAGAAACAAGAATGACAACGTGAATCTGCAAGCAAGAAGGCTGTAGACAAGTTCTTGACGCCTGCATTATTAGAAGTCGTTGATATTATGGAACACATTGTCGCCGGAAACAAGACATACTACATCGAAGGTTCTGCTTGAGCTGCAATTGCAGCATTCTTTTTTCTTATAAGCTTGTACTTCAAGGATTTGCAAGGAATGCGCGAGCTACATTGTCGGGTAGATGCAGAAAAACAATTGCCGGCATTGGGTGCTTTTGGGTTTCCTTGCAGACAGCTGCCGACCCTCTTCTCTGTCTTTGCTTAGATTTGTAGTAAAATGGATGAGAATAATGGATCTGATCTTGGTAATGGAGCAACGGAGACGGTTACCATACCCGAGAAGGAAGTGTCCCAAGCTGTGCAAGTTGCCGTTCATATTAGACCCTTGATAATACAAGAGCGCATTCAGGGATGCAAAGAGTGCGTATCTGTAACACTCGGAGAACCACAGGTATGTAAAACACATGCCCCTGCTTATTCCCAAAGAAATTTCAAAGTTAGTAGTCGTTAGTATGCGATCTTATTGTAGCAACTGCGTATATATGGCTGCGTTACACTACTCTGTTTATATTGCAGATTCAGCTTGGTGCACATTGTTTCACATTTGATCACGTCTATGGTAGCACTGGGTCTCTACCTGCAAATATTTTTGAAGAGTGTGCCGTCCCTCTTGTTGATGGTTTGTTCCAAGGATACAATGCGACAGTTCTTGCATATGGACAGGCATGTTCATGTTTTCTGAACATTCCCTTCACGAGTCCATGCACGTAGTTGGGTACTGACCGAGGACTTTTGCTTTCTTGTAGACAGGATCCGGGAAGACCTATACAATGGGAACAGGGGGGGGTGATGGTGGGATCATTCCACAAGTCATGCAACGGATTTTTAGTAAAGTTGACACCCTCAAGTATAAAACGGATTTTCAAATTCGTGTCTCTTTTATTGAGGTAGGTTTTAGATTGTGAAAATATGGTCTGCTGTCAAATTCGTAACATCTAATATTTTATGGGCAACCATATGCAGATACTCAAAGAAGAAATTCAGGATCTTCTAGATCCAAATCCGGTTGCAGCTGTTAAACCTGAGCCATTCAGTGCTGGAGTGTTCAGTGTAAGGACAGTTTCTCCAGGAAAACCACCAATCTTGATAAGGGAAACTACAAATGGAGGAATTACTTTGACTGGCATAACAGAAACTGATGTCAATACCTTAGAAGAGATGCTATCATGCTTAGAGCAAGGTTCACTTTCACGCGCAACAGGAAGTACGAACATGAACACACATTCCAGGTGAAATTCTAGCACACATCTAGTGGATAGCACATTTTTCTAAAGAGAGTTTAAAGTCTTTGGAAGTGAAAGCTAAGAGGATATTTTTCTGCAATTTTTCTCTCAACATGTTATTTGTAAGGGACTAGGTGCACAACAGTAAGACTTCCTAGAGAAGCAAGCACAAAAGAACCCCATCCTTTCTGTATTACATCACTAAGGGTTCGGGAACTTTGAAGCATTCAACAAATTGCAACCTGTGTTTCCGAAGTACAGTTTACAAATGAGACATAGCCTAGGCAAACACCATTGTTACTCTAACTATTATCAAATAGAAGCATCTGTTTTCATACAAACACAAATTATAGCAGTGGTGGAGTGACGATTGGCTAAATTGGTAAATTGTTGCAGCCGTTCCCATGCAATATTCACAATAACTTTGGAGCAGCGGCGGAAGTGGGACTTAGTTGATGCATCCTCAGAAGACCTTGGAGAAGATTTTCTATGTGCAAAGCTTCATCTTGTAGATCTTGCAGGATCGGAAAGGGTGAAACGAACTGGGGCAGATGGGATGCGTTTCAAAGAAGGTACTGATTTTTTTTAAGTATGTTAAGGGTAACGTTATAACATCTAATCTGTTTTTGGATTTGTAGGAGTCCATATTAATAGGGGTTTGCTCGCACTTGGTAATGTTATAAGTGCGTTAGGGGATGATAAGAAGCGTCGAGACGGGGGGCATGTACCATATAGAGATAGCAAGCTCACACGTCTCTTGCAGGTAATACATATTTTTGTGTACAATGCATGCACATAGCCCAATGTTTTCGCAATTTCTAAACTCACAGTAATGTTAAAGGGTTTTATTTGTGTTTTACCAGGATTCTCTTGGTGGTAACAGCAGAACAGTCATGATTGGTATGGTTCTCTGTTAATAGTATGTGCGGAATTATTTATATTCCTTTTGTATGGACCAATTGTGGCATGATAGGAGGAGGATAACATATTGACGAGCAGTAGTCAGTATGCATAGCTGAAAAATAGCATTCACCTGTATATATGCATTATAAAAGATCAGGAACTGAAAGGATTGCACCATGGGTCTAAAATGTCCTTATTGGTAGATAAGATTGTTTGCATATATGGGTTTGATCTTACCTGAATACAGTAACAATTGGCTTCAACTAACAGATAGGGATCTATAAGAGTAGCGAGCGTCTTGTATTTATAGAATGGAACTCTGTATCTGTTTGGCTCACCAAAAGTAGAAGTTACGGATGTCTATTTAAAGTGCTATTAATGTTCTATACATATTTATTTTGTTGGTTTCAGTTATTTTTGTTGGTTTCTGACGTAAACTTATTTGCAGCCTGCATCAGTCCAGCGGATATAAATGCAGAAGAGACATTGAATACACTAAAGTATGCAAACCGGGCTCGCAATATTCAAAACAAACCGATGGTAATAGGACATCTTGTGCATGGAACACATGAAAAAAGATGTTTATGGATTCATTTCTTTAACTATACATGTACCCTTTTTATCAGGTTAATCGGGATCCTGCGGGGGCAGAAATTCAGAAGTTAAGACAACAGTTGGAGCTCCTGCAGAGTGAACTGCTGTGTGCAAGAGCTTCAAATCCTTCAAATGATGAAGTGCAGGTTTGCTACAACCTCATTTACTTTTCTGATACGTATGCATCTTTTCTAGCCAGTTTAGCATCCCATTTACAGACACTGGTTTTTCTGCTTCATTTGTCTGCTCATGCATAATCATCAGCATTACAGAACTTTTCATGCTTCCTTTTGCCAAAAGAATTTGCTGGAAGATTTTAGCCTTTATCAAGAAGCAGCTGTTTGCCATGCTAGCAATAAATTAGGCCAACAACCAGCAGCAGTGGTGAAAAGCCATCATTGTAGAATTGTGGAAAGCAGAACCAGGCTGAAATGCTGTATGTTGGGTGCTATTGCAAAACAGTATTTTAATAATCGAGAACACAAGGAAAATAAATGGCATGAGCTAAAATAAATCCTGCACAGAAGATGTAGAATTAACCGTTTGTGGCCTCAATGCAGATCCTTAAACAGAAAATAGTGTGGTTAGAAGCCAGCAATGAACAGTTGCGCCGAGAATTACTGCAATGCCATGAGGAGCTTGAAGCATTCTCTCATAAGGCTTTAGATATCGAGGTATGTGAATGTCAGGCAGTTGATGTGTTGCTATGGGTTTCTTCTGCATAAATTTAGAAAACTACAATCTTAGATATATTCAATGACATAGTTTTTCTGTATAGGCGGACCGGGATAGCCTTAGGGCGCAACTTGAGGGTCTTGGGAAGCCAGCTACACCTGAAAAAAATGGAGAAACGAAGGTAAACCATCACAACGTTCTATAAAGCAAAGGCTTGCAATACGAATAGCTGACCATTGGGGTGCTGCAATTGTGTTTCTAGGGCATCGAGAAGTTGAAGGATTATTTGGCAAGGATCAAGGGGCCAGAGCAGGAATTACAAACATCTGGATCAGACATGACTAATCATTCTTCACCAACGTCCTATGCAGGAAATGGAAATAACTCTGAAGCGCAACCTGGTACTTGGCCTGTCCTTTATGCCATCTGTTCTTCCCTGTAATGTTCTTACCTCACATGTGAAATTCCTGGACTACAGGTTGCCTGGATCGAGAACCAGACAGTGAGGAAAAGGTATTTGAGCACAAATGCTTGCAGGACAGCTTGGACAAAGAGTTGCGTGAGCTTAACAAACAACTTGCTCAAAAGGAGGTGGATTCTGATTATCATAACTTTTGTATTATGAAGTTCTAAGCATATCCTGACTTATATAGCTCTTCATTGTAGGCTGAAATGAAGACATTTGTGAAATCTGATTCAGTTGTGTTGAAACAACATTTTGAAAGAAAGTTAGTCGAGCTTGAAGAGGAGAAGCAAGAACTGCAGAAAGAAAGAGATAAGCTGTTCACAGAACTGGAGACAATAACTAGCGCTTCTGATGAGCATACACAGAAAATGCAGGATTCATATGTTGAAAAGCTGAAGGACCTTGAGTGCCAGGTACCATCAACTAACCTAGTCACTATACATTTTATTACTTTCTCAAAACTGGATATGGGTATACAAAATCTTTGTACATCAGGCCATGATAAATGATCATATGCAAGATTCTTTATATCAGGTGCAGAATGATTATTATAGCCTACCTTATCTTGCCATCATTCAACTATGATTGTTCTAGTCCCAATGATTAATAACATCCCAGCATTCAATGAAGAGTGGGGAACGGGTTTTCATGTAATATGTGCCATGCTTTAAGCCTTCTGGTGCCACATCTTGGTATAATCAGAGCATGGTTCTACCTTAAACAGAAACTTAATTGCTCAATGTGCGAGTCTGAGTGTCCTTTCCAATGTCTACAAAATAGGAGTGACCCTTTCAAGGCATGGTTGGTTGATCTATTCATAACTGATGCAATGTGCAGATTTCTGATCTAAAGAAGAAGCAAGATAATCAGGCACAGCTTCTAAAACAGAAGCAAAGAAGTGATGAGGCAGCAAAGCGTCTACAAGAAGAAATATGTCGCATAAAACAGCAAAAGGTATGCAGATAGTAATGCTGGATAAACTACTTGTTTTTTATCCTAGAATTCTATAGAAATTCAAGGCTGTGACGCTTTGATGAGATTTTGCAACGATGAACCAAGTATAAAAAGTTTATGGGAAGTATATTGGATTGATATATTCCATTAAAAGCTTAGAATTGAGTACTTACCAATATGAATTCACCTAGCTATGCATTTCATCGATCACATGAAACAAGCGTCAATAAACGCTATGAAAAGTATAGTATACTCACCATGAAAGGTTATATAACGCTGCATAGCATATAACTTTAGAAGACCAGCCTAGCCTGTGTCTGCTGTAGTTTCTGAAGGACTATGTCCCTTCTATATGGAAATCATATGCCAATTTGTGGCAAACTCATCTGTTGATGTTCATTAAATATAGCTTCTATTTCTTCTTTCTGCCTCTATAGGTTCAATTGCAAATTAAGATAAAGCAGGAGTCTGAGCAGTTCCGCACTTGGAAGGCTGCACAAGAAAAACAACTTCTTCAGGCATGAGTTTGAGCTCCTTTAGTTCAATGTCACAAAATTCCAGTTATTCCTGACAAAACGGTTTAAATATAGCTGCGTAAGGAAGGACGACGAAATGAATACGAGATGCATAAATTACGTGCTTTGCATCAACATCAAAAAATGGTATGCAGTTTTGAAAACTAAATTGGAAGAGGGATTTTAAAGCTGTGTAGTTTGCTATACCGGTTGTCGTCTTGTAGGTTCTTCAGCGGAAGACAGAGGAAGCTGCAATTGCCACCCGCCGATTAAAAGAACTACTGGAAACAAAAAAAGGGTCTTCTCGTGACCTTACCACCACAGGTGAGCTGATAGCCATGGTAAAAACCAGTATATTATGATGGTACATAGGAATTTGTGGAATTACAAGAATATTGTCTTCACTTGGAAATTGTAAAAATTTTATTATCCTTGAAACAGGAGGCAGTGTTGCAACCTCAAACTTTACGCAGGTAGTATCTCTGTGTATAGGAATTTTCCATGCGTATATTTTGGCAGAGAAGGAATTGCTAATTCATACAACATTCTTTCTGTAATTTAGAACGATGAGAAAAATTTGCAACTATGGCTTGACCATGAGTTAGAGGTAGCTGTTCATATGTATGGCCTTCATGCAGCATATGAGCGGCAAGATGATGCGTATGACCGGCAACATGACATGTATGCTCTTGGAGTTTTGTTTATAGTAGGCTTGTATTGTCTGTTTATTCATATGCCTATTAATCATCCAGACAAGATGATGGTGTCAGAAACCGAGAGCATGAAATTTGTCGCAAGGAACTTGGATCTTACCATTATATTGAACAAAATGGAAATCCCCGTAAATTTGATTGGTAAAGCTGCTTCTTACAATTGACTTCTAAGTTTAGATCATTCTTCTGATCATAATATGGTTTTTAATTCTATGTCACTGCAGCCAAAGCCTTTTACCCTCTGCACATGCAAAGCATTCCCGAATGGGCTTTCTTGAAGCAATGCTAAATACATCTTCAGAAACTTTTTCAAGTATGGCATCCCAAATAGCAGAGACAGAGGAAGATCAAGTGGCAATTGGTCATGATAGATGGCAAAATGTTCGAACAATAGGCGATTCAAAGCTGTTGCTCAATTTAACATTCAATATTGCAGCTTTTTCAAGGTAAGGCTTTTTATATCTGTACTTTACTATATTCCGTGATTTTTCTGCACTGCCATATTAAGTATTCAGGAGTTTTAATGTTGCAACATCGGGTCCTTTTGCCCTTGGTGCTTTTTCATCAGGATGGGGGTAAATGGTTGCACTTGTATACTCCTTTTTAGGAAAAAAGAAGATTTTAGAACTGAGCTAGGGGGTGTAATAACAAAAATACGC
The DNA here is from genome assembly GCA_011763485.2 of Isoetes engelmannii. NCBI lineage: Eukaryota > Viridiplantae > Streptophyta > Lycopodiopsida > Isoetales > Isoetaceae > Isoetes > Isoetes engelmannii. The sequence continues at coordinate 10,628 of JAANSK020263717.1, read as the reverse complement.
GGGTGTTTCTTTTCATTTCATTTTATCACGCTATTGGGAGGTCCAAGAAAGATTTTTTTTTTTTAGGAAGCAGTTTTTCCTTCTTTCTTCATTGTCTTTCATCTTTTCAAATGGCTACATCTCATGCTTTTGAATAATAAGTTGATGAATATGACATCTGTAAACTTGCAGATCATATGGCTAAATAAGAATATGTTCAAGTTAGAAGATACTAATTTTCTGGCATAGTCATATTCTCTCTGCACTTGGTAGCAGCAGAGGTCACGGGCATTACTTTGGTTGCGCCCTTGCCCATTCCCCTGACTTATATAGCACATGTACAACATATGATTTGCTTTAGTTAGATAAGTTTATAGTCTGCTGTAGGATTGCTCCTTTTTCATGACCAGGTATTATAAGCAGAAATGTGTTCTTTAGCTTTTTAAGCTTCATATTTTCAAGGCATTTATGTAATCTAAAACATAGGGTTATGATCTTATCAGGTACCAGCTAAGGGAAAGAGAACTGGAAAATATGGAACTGAAGGAGAAACTCATGGATCTAAGTGAAGCTTTCAGACACAGTGAATCACGCAGGGCCGAATTGGAGAGACAACACCACTTAAAAGATCAAGCAGTTGCCATGGCACTTGCGGCAGCTACAAAAGTAAAGCCCTTTATTCTGTCTTCCAACTTGTATCCTCTCATGAGGTCTCTTGTTTTGCTTATTATCTGCTAATTTCCACAGGCGCGGGCAGACATTGCTGTAAAATGTGGTGTTGAGGAATTATCAATAGGTTTTTCACAGCTTGCAGCAGTTGGATCTACACCACCGCACTTCCATTATGCTGAGAACTGCTCTGACTATTTCTCTAAAGCAAGCGGATTCTCTTATAGTCATAAAAAGGTAGAGGACCTTAGACTTATGCGCTGTGACTCATGGCCATGTTTTTCGGATTAGTATGTCAATGAGAACTTCAGTGTAGAATAATAATTTCAATGTACTGAACATTGTAATAAGCTGGCCTGTCATATGCAGGATCCCTTGCTGTATTCTGAAAATGTGGGTGAGAATGGAGGGGGTTCTCAAACAGGGAAGCTGTGGAAATGGAAACGCGGGCAACAACGATGGGCTTTGCAATTCAAATGGAAGTGGCAAAAGCCTTGGCGTATTTCTGAATGGGTAAGGCATGGTGATGAGTCATTTGCAAGGGTGAGGCCTTCAAAGGTGCTCAGTCTACTGGAGATGACTTGAATACCATTCAAGACAGAGCAGATGCTGAAACGGGCAAGGCTGCATTACAGGGTGTGGGAAGGGGAGCTGCAATTTACAGATTCAGCATACGTCGCAGGTATCATGGAAGGCTGAGCTAAGGTGAAACAGTAACGGATGCAGCCAAATTCTTTACCCTAATCAGCAAGTGGTGGTTAGTATAAGAGAAACTTCTGATCTCTTTTTCTAGGTGGCAAAATGTAGAGCTCTTTCTTATCCTGTGGAAGCAAGTGTTTGGATAGCTTTTGAATACAAGCAGGAAGTCAATGAGGGGTCTTATTCCGAATCCACTTAGCTGCTATTTATGTGGTCCAAATTCCTAAAATACCATGTCAACACAAGTAGGGGTGATTAGTTTCAGAAGTTTTGTCACCCATATTGACACAATGGCTTGTAAATTTAGTGCAAGCTAGTCCAGAATTTCTTGTCTGGAGCCCGAAGTTTGGGATCGCAAGGGCAGAGTTTAGTTGCTAATTTTAGTTGCCTACTTGCCATTCCACCATCATTCTACTGTGTGAACCCTTTAATAGAGAGTCGTCCTCGTCTAATTTATGGAAATAATAAACTCTGTTTAATGAGTCACTTTTAAACAATTGCACTTCAGATAGTGAATTATTTATTGAACTTCTGATGCATTTTCCCGTAACTGAATGTGTTTCTTCCATACCCTTACAGCCTGGAGAGCATGGCGGGTTTTGCTTGCAAGTTTTGGAGCTATATTTTTTTGGTTTGTTTGGTGGCCAAGTTGCGGCTGAGATTCGGCAAAAGTTTGAGTATATATTGCATTTAGTCGGGACATGTAGATATATTTAAATGAGAGTCCCAGATTCCCTGTTGGGGAAGTCAGTGTTATAGTTGCACCATCATGTATTTAGTGCACTGGACAGTTATCAGTTGTACAGATTGTATCCAGAAAGAGCACATGTATAAAAGAGCAGTACGTGCATGTAATTTTTTACGTCATCAGTTCCAGAATGTACAACTTATTTGGAAACATAATCCTAGTGAAGGGAGACTATATCTTTGATACTTGCCATGAATGCATCCACAAAAAATAATTATCCTAGGTGTTGACTGGCATTACTTGGTTACCTGCAGGGATAACCTTTGGTTGAGATCTTGAAATGTGATATGGGATTAAAAAAACTAATTTGGCTTGCAACGCGATATTCAACCTGATTATCGTACTGTAAACCTTCAAGTAATCTGCACAGCCCCACATGATCTCGTATGCAGCACATGTACTAGTCATCCTTTATTTCATTGCATTCCAAAACGTCAAGGAAGGATAGAAAGGTGGACTAGGATTTTGTACAAATACGTTGATATTAAGAAAGGTGTATATCTTTGCAGCAAGTGGTATATAAGCGACATGTATAACTTTGTAGACAGCCGTAAAAACAGGTTATGTGACATAGCCAGAAACTAAGAAGACGATGACTGCTTTCTAAATGGCATGCTGCCAAAATTAGGACTTGCTTGTTTACACTTTGCATTTATTTCCTATGGAGCAAGTTATTGTGTATGTTTGGAGGAACATAGACTTTTTTTTTTTTTAACAACGAGAGAAGTTAATATATTAACTGGAAAAGTAATACAATGGGACGTCAAGGTAGGTGGAGGTAGCCCCACACCTCATCCCTGATATCCTGATGCAACTTCGAAACCAGAAATTGGTGATGAAGATGAGATTTAATCTCCTCATAGAGGCTAGCATCCCTGATATCCTGATGCAACTTCGAAACCAGAAATTGGTGATGAAGATGAGATTTAATCTCCTCATAGAGGCTA
>JAANSK020263716.1:0-33401 GCA_011763485.2 Isoetes engelmannii | reverse complement strand
GTGAAGTTCAAACCACATGTGACACCATTGGATTGAGTAGACAAGGATATAGAAGCCTATTCAGACTCTTTCATGCTGCATTGAAATCTTTAGATACCGAGAAAGTAATAATTCCACGTCCAATCACCGTTGAGAACATCAGAAGAAAGAGGAACATGAGAGTTGAAGAGGTTCTTGGTGCTATGCACTCAGTTCAATGTGGAGCCCCATGCATTTTAAAGGGATCAGATGGCACTCAATGTGATGTGATCGGTCTCAATTAAAAAAATAACATTTGGTTTGATTTAGAAACTATATTAAAACTCATGGTTGTTTTTTACAATGTTGACTCTTCGAAGGTGGAGAAATTACATGTATGCCTTAAGCTTGACGAGACGGAGCTAACCAGCAAGGCAAAGTATGAAAGAGTCTCTGTGGTTCTCATGAACTTTGCTATGGGACCAAATTATGAAAGACAGTTGCACCTGCGTAAGAAGAAAAAATGTTGAGTTTGCAAGTTTAGTGGTTCATCACATTCAATGTGTACATGAAGTTGCTTGTTTAAGAAATGATCATCATGAACATTTTATCTTGCCCATGATGAAGCAGTGGACATTTTATCTCGATCCCACACTGCATTACATGATCTGTGAATTGATCAGAAGAATTAGACCTAATGGTCATTGAAAACATGTGGAAGGGGGATGTTGAATTATGTTTTAAATCCATAAGTTCAATGGTTGACATTAGGGTTGAAATATCGAAGAATGAATGTGGGATAAATAACTCCCGCGCATTCTATATATTTGGAAACCGAGACTGAAGGAGGATTTTCTGCTTTGATCGACAGGCCAGGTCTCCACCGTATGCCGATTCCCTAATGGCCGGAGACCTACTTATAAATAAAGATGAAATTTAACTAACGGATAATCTACATGTATTTAAGCTGTGTGATCGGGTTGAGCTTGAAGATCGTCGAGGAAGTTCATCAAATCAGGTTTGGTAATGTGTTTAGGGTTAGCTCGATATTCACTGCTACAGTGATATCTTCAGTCCCATTGCTACAGTGATTTTGTAATGGGTCATATATTTAATTTATCATGACCATTTCACATGTTGCTTAGATATTGTGTTTGTTGATTTTGAGAAATGAAAATGAGACGATTTGATCTATGAAATTATGAGTGCAATGAATACTCAATCTATTTATTGAGTGGAATAACTGTGTTTGAATGTTGAAGTAGTATTTGGATCTAGACAATAACTAGCTTGCTTTTCTTACATACTTGGTGGTTAGGCATGTTCCAGGTACAAAAGGAGAACTTCACGGTCTTGAAATGGGTATTTGATCAAACTGATATCCCAAGAATAGTTAGTATGTATGAATCGGGTGAGTTATTGCATGTGGATGGTGATGGATCCTTTAGGGTGAGGTTTCATTTAGCTGCAGATTTGAAAACTAAAAAATGTATGTACAACATAAGTAATACAGGTGCTCAAACTTGTAGTAACCTGTATGCATAAAGTTAAAAGAGAAAAAAAAAAGGAAAGACTACTAGTACTATGTCTTGTAACCAGGATGCACCTTCGGATAGGCATCTAAAGGACAAAACCTTTGATCCTATATAGCCAATTCCATTATATAGGGTTCATGTTTGCACTTTGCATGCGATGGTCAGAATAGTGGAGAAAATGATACAACATAGCTGTATGTTTGTATGGACTCTTAAAAGTGATAAGGAAAGGAAAGTAGGGATTGAAAGGATTGAGAAAGTGCAACTGGAAGCTGGGCTTCATGGCAGTCATGTGAAGCTTGAGAAGGATTTGAAGAAATAAAAAACGAAAAGGTATGTACCAGCCAAGGTGTAATTGGGGGGTGATAAGGCTAGGCGCTTCTTGAACAATGTAGATCCAAAAAGAAAGGGAATATTTGGTTTTGGTAGAAGGCTGGTTGAGGCAGAAAAGGGACAGGATAGATAGTGCCAATGCTACTGTAAGAAATTTGGATGCATGGAATGCATTTTCAGACCTAAATGTGTTGTTGCAAAAGCCTAACTTCACCAAAAGTCTAACAAAAGATAGGCCAACTTATCAGCAAAGCCTTGAACGTGGTTATATGGTGCACACCCTAAAATAAATCAAATCATGCCCATATATTTTGGGCTACTATGTATTGATCAAGGGCAAAAAGATAGAAAATAGACTTGTTATACACGGCCTACGCAAGCACCAATCAATAAGGGTAGGGCGTGCATCTCCCTTTGCATTTATGCATACAAACAAAACTCTGTAGCTATTGCTAGGACTTAGCTAGATTATTCTGTACTGTTACTTAGTTGGGCTGTCATGTACAACATGGAATGGTGTTGGAGTCAACATCATATTTAAGGTGAGATTAAAGGCTAGAATGATCCCTACTGGTGCATACTAGAAGGGAACATAATCACTAAAGTACCCCTACTATACAAGCAATTTTAGGGTGCTCATCCCTACCAAGGCTATAGATATGGTACATACTGTTGGTGTGTACACAACAGGACAAAGTCAATAACAGAGATGAGGCATCTTATCAGTGTCTCATCAAACATGGTTGTATGGTGCATAAACCACCCTAATTCATGTTTCCTTTACTTAAGGCCATCATGCTTTTTTCAAACATACATGACTGATCATGAATTTGTAAAACAAGGTCTAGGCATGCACCAAGCCATATGGGTAAAGCATGCCATAGTTTATTTTTTATAGAAATATCCCAGGCCAGAACCAAGTCACAAATTACTACTACTTATCTGTGCTATACTTCACTGGTATTGAGCTAGGCTGACCTGCACTTCTCTGCATGATACAGGACCTAAAAATTCACAACAGCAGCTAGCAGGAGGAAAAACTAGTGGTCCCTTGATTCTGAAAAAGTAGGCTTGCTCATAGTGGTACAACAGACTGATGTAGTACTTCTGTAAAACAAGAGATCATTTCGTAGTAGAGGGAGAGAAACTAAATAATTTCTCAATTCTGACCACCTTCCATCTTCAATGACCTGATGCAAAGCAACACAACTTACTCACATATCATGTAACTTAGGAAGCACATATTTTTCCTTAACCATGTTCTTAAAAATGAAATAAATCTCAACTTCCTTGCTCTGACCACATCGTTCCATGTATCATGCTGCAGTGATGACGAAATTTCGCAAAATTGCAAATTTTTGAAGTTTTAAAACAACAAGTCATGATGACAGAGCAGGGTTCGAAAAAGTGAGGTTAACCGTTCGTTTGTCCTGCAAAATCCGCCAGCATCCTACTGTTCTTGACATGAGCAGGACATGCTGTCCTATAAAAAAAACTAACGAATTGGACTTTGTCTTGCTAAATTTTGAAGACTAGGATTTTGTCCTACTCTTTTTAAGGGGAGGAGGATTTTTTGTGCATAGTTTATTTGATATAATATTTATCGTAGTAAATAAATATATAGATATCTACCTTTAATTATATATAAATTCAATTTATCTTTCTTTTTTTAATTTAAATATAAATCCCTAATTTTTTTTATATTGCATTTCTTTATCTTTTTAATTTTCCCCTTCACCTTTTTCGACCCCTTTCCTTCTTTTTTTTAGCAGTAAGGCAGGCTTGGGGCAAAAGAAGTGGCGCAGTGAAGGAGGAGGAAGAAGGAAATGCACCAGGGCCAATGGAAAAGAGTTGGAATCCTATTACGTTATTTTGTAATCAATTATCACAATAATAAAGCAATGTCGAATGAGTTTTGTAATACAATTTAAATAGTATGTGTATTAGTCCCGTGGGAGCTCACTAATTGTGTTGAACGCTAATGTCAATCCTAATCCATGGGGATTAAAATCAAGAAAGAAAAGTGCATTGTACATTGCCCATGATAGAATTTTATTGATGGAGTCCTAAGGCATATAGGTAGTGCAAAGAATAAAAGATACATGCTAGTTAGCCAATGTTAGACCCTTACTACCTATACATATACAAAATGAATGGTTGATCAAGAATCCCTGAGCTAAAGCTTGTTTTGTCCTTCAAACTCACCCCATGAATAGGCCAAAGTGTAAAGCAATGTGTGTTTCATGCAAGGTCTAACTACCAATTGAAGATGATTGTCTTAACAAACAAGAGATACAATCATAATGCATATCCCTTAAGATCTAGTATTAGTTATGTTATTTCGGACCACTTTTATGCATGCTTAACCAAAAGTAGTTGTGCGACTCTACAAATGTAAATATATATGCCAAATAGTCGCCAACATACAATTGGAGACATTCGTCTATCTCTGTATGCATAAGGACAAATCAAAATTCCTACTAATAGCTCCTAGCAAGATGGTGATAGACAAAACCAACTAAAGAATAGATTTAAAAAATAGACTACCAAACCTTTATAGCAAAATAATCATGGTAAATAGATTAATAGTTATAATAATTATGATGACCAAAGTAATGGCGTTCTACTTGGTCATAAAGATTTCAAATGGCAATCAAATTGTTGTGCTATCGTTTTTAGCAATTAAAATATGCATTAGCACGATCTACATGGAAAAATATATTATATCTACTAGTAGAAAACTTTGAACAATTGTAAACAAATTTTACTGGCAGATGGAGATCTTATAATTGTCCATGGTATGTGCCTTTGTTAATGCTTCATGGGGGCATCGTTGCAAGCTTTAGAGCTCGATTATCACAGTGAGGAATTGCAGATTGTATCTTCTTGCCAAGTACTAAGCAAACATAAAAGCCATGTTTTTAGTATCTGTGCAGAAAGCCTCCATGATAATAGTGTCTGTGACTTTGAAGTCCAAATCTATGCGTCTTGCAAGAACGCATTGCCTCAAACCCTGGAGGAGTGCCTTTTTTTTTTTTTTTTTGCAGTTTTTTGTATAGTTAACCAGAAATAAGTTTGTGTCCTGAATGTAAGTGTTAGGGCCACATAAAACTTACAATTATGCTTCGCAGTTGCACATTTACCCTGTTGTACACTGCTGCATGCACTCTATCTAACATTCTGCAAAAACATCCCATGGTAAGTGGTGAATTTGAAGTAAGACATGCAAGACTGACAAATGTACCAAGAGCATGTAAGGCAAATAAAGACTATGTTTACATGGCTCGTGAATGATAATGTTTCATGTGATAACCCTATAACATTGGCTTCTGTAGGTTTCTTACATGCTCCTTTTGAAGGTGGCTCGAAGATGCATAACTGGCCCAATTGTTGAACCTGCAGTTTTTTGTTATTTTCATATAGGTAAATTTCTGAAGAGCTAAAGGTCTCGTACCTTTTCCACAATCATAAAAGTTGATCCACTTTCATGCCTCTTTTTAGATGCGCCACCTTTAGAGTTTTATTTCATCTCTATTATTTCTGCTTTTGTACATCACACTCCTCTGACTACTTTTGCTACAGCAAACATGTCCAACTTGGACTTCTCATGAGCTTGTTTCTAGCACCAGCTCCTGACTACTTTTCAGGTGACATTAACCCTAATGAATTAACTGAAAATGTTTTGTTGTCACCATCATATTCCTCAATAGAGGGAATTGAAGGCATGGGCAAGCAACCACTTTGTTTATGAGGATGAAATGCGTCATCTACCTCCATCACTTTTAATTTTGCACTTTATATTTCGCACATCGGGAAGTTTCAATTTGCAGCCACTCCCAATTCTTGCTCTATTTTCTCGTTAACATAAGGCATTGCAAAACCTTGTTCCTGTAAGTACTGCAGTCTGTCCTTTGATAAATTTGCCAGTTATCACCTATGGCACATACCCGATCTGAACCTTGTTTGAATCTTAGCACAACTCAGTCGACTCTTATGGTAAGGAATAAAGGGCTCACTTATATTTGCAGAAGGATATACTGATGTATTGATGTATTGCCCAATGTAGGAGAATACAGAATATAAAGATACAGAGCATAAGACCACACACTCTGCATGTCAGCTTCAAAGTTTATATACCGCCAGGGGTAAGCTGCCGCAGTCCTCATGTTGTGTTTGTTTCCAACCTGATGTTGCAGAGGTTTTATAATCCCTTGTTTACCTTTTGGGTGCACAATTAAAAAAGGGGAAAGGAAAAGAGACACACACAACATACCTGCAGTTTCAAACACAGAGAATAATACATGCACGCCAAAGTCAATACATATGGATTAGATACCTTTATTGGATGGAAGCAGCCTTGAAACACTTGGAGAACTCCTGCTAAACCTCCACAAGCAAGTTTGCCTTCCCATTCCACATTCTTTTAAACCAAAGAAGTAGAAGATAGGTGCAAAAGCACATGAAAGTTCTTGAAACTACATGTTCATGGTATTGCACCTGAAATATCTCATCATGACATGGATGATTCTCTCTTTGAATACTGCACACATCATTTGTATAAGAAGCTCAACCGTTGTTGTCCTTTAGCACGTCATCTTCTTGTGTTTACCAGTGAATATCAATACTCTATTTCAATATACAAAGAACAAAAAGATGATATGCCAATGTTACAAAGGCACGGATGTAAAACTTTGTTATGAACTGCATGACAGATTCAGCATGGCATCTTTGTCATTGTTGCTAGAAGACTTGATAATATTGTATTCACTCTGTGTATATAGCACGGTTTGCAATGAAGTAGATCACAGTATAGCTTAAATCTACATTTGAATCAACAATATGGTAATAGAAGTGTTTGTAGCAATCATGCCTTCTGTGCATTGGAGGAGAGGTTAATCCTGTTGACTAGAAATTCCATATTTTCTTCCACAATTCACCATTATCAAAAACCTGTTTCTTCCAAATGGCACAGTAGCCTTGATCTCATCACTGGTGAACTACAAGCCTCTAATGAATCCTTCCTATGAGGAGAAGAAATGGGCACAATTACATTTTCTCACCAATAGGTATACCTATTCTGTGGGCAAGCACAACCTTAATCAAATTCCACTTACCTCTTGTATCACGATGATCTTACGGAGTTTTGCTTCATATCTAAGCTCCACAACTTGCCGGTCCTCGAAAGAGTCCTTTATAGTGCTACTAAAGGTGGCTGTAGTGCCTGTTGTAGGGCTGCGAACAACATCACCATACTGACATGAATCTCCACTTTTGAAATCTCTACCAGTCTTTTTAAAAGAAGAAGATGCAAACCCTTAGAGCGATGGTCTGGATGCCATAGTCCCTTGGGAAAATTTAGATTGAGTGTCAGCATATATACAAGTATTATGTATGCCATAAAACGTTCTTGTGCACAATGGGAAAAACTTACTGTTTGCACTTCGTTCTTGCACTATATTTTTGTCTATGGTGAACAAGGTCGGATTTTTGCAGAAATTAGAAGATCGGACGACAGGTATCACTTTGGGCTAATGTGTCACTACACGTGGATAGGCTAGAATTCAAGCATTCAGGTCACCTCGGGTTAGGCAACCCTGCTAACGAATTGGACTTTGTCTTGCTAAATTTTGAAGACTAGGATTTTGTCCTACTCTTTTTAAGGGGAGGAGGATTTTTTGTGCATAGTTTATTTGATATAATATTTATCGTAGTAAATAAATATATAGATATCTACCTTTAATTATATATAAATTCAATTTATCTTTCTTTTTTTAATTTAAATATAAATCCCTAATTTTTTTTATATTGCATTTCTTTATCTTTTTAATTTTCCCCTTCACCTTTTTCGACCCCTTTCCTTATTTTTTTTCCTTCTTTGGTTATGTGGGCGGTGGGCGGGAACGGAACAGAGCAACAGAACAGGGCAAAGAAGAGAAAAAGAGGGGAAGCGATCCGTTTTGTGTGAAATTTCATTACTTTTATGTGGAACTTTTTGTGCTAAGGAAATTGGACTTTGTCCTACTGTTTTTGTGTTGAATTGGACACGTCTTGTTGAAATTTGTGATGTCCTATTCATCTCAAGACGAGAAGGATTTTTGTTTACCTCACGTTTCATAAAATTTCGAACCCTGTGACAGAGTAGGTTCTGTTATCTATTTGGGAGAAAAATTTGCCCACATTTTTCAGAGGTGGATTCCCGTTCCTACCGTGTTCGCCAACATTCTTAACTCGACGAGGAAATCCTTCGCCTCCACTTGACAAATTGTATTTTTGATCTCCAGTCCATCGCCTTTGTAGGAATCACACCGCATCTTAAGGCATTCCATATAGCCTGTTTATTGTTACGATTTTTGGTACCTGTTGGCAATCCTAGCGATGGATTCAGCTTTGCACTTTCTTATACCATTTTTTTTTGTGCCAGGGTTGTTAAATTTGCAATAGCATTGAATAAATCGATAAGCCTACTCCATACTTTGTGAAATAGTTGCTGAACGATGAGGTAAAGCATGATAAATATGTTAACGGATAGGGTTCTTGATAACTGCATCTCTTTGGTCTACTGCAGATCAAAACATCCTTGAATCTAGGGTTCCACGACCCAGGTTAGTTTCTTCATTATGTTTTTGTTACATCTTTGTTATCTAAATTATTTCAAAGGAATCAAAATGCTTACTGTTCTCAGAAATCTTTAAGCTTTGCCTGCAAAATGTGTTTGTGCCGGCCTGCCATGGGTCCCTGATCGCGAGTTAATTGCTTGCTTTTTCTTACTACAGAATTGATCTTTAGTTTCTTAAGATTATTCTTAACAGATTAATTCTGCTGGTTAATCAGGGTATGACTGTTTCCTGAGCACTGTCTGAAAGACATTCTGCTGGTTTTAAAATCGTGCACTGGAAAAACTGTAAAGGTATGAATTGTAAATGATAAGTTATCTAGATTTTTTATATTAAAAACTTAAAGCGATTGTTGTGATTTTTTTTTCTTCATGAACTTAGGTGAAACTTCGTCCTCCTCTCAGATGGCCAAACTTCACAGAAGGTATTGGCCTTCGTGTATATGTAAAATATAGAATTTTTTGTTGTTTTGGTGCTGCAGAAGACATTCAATGGATCCACCTTCCACACATCACAATGCTACTTTCTCAGGCACAAGATGATAAAATTGTTGCATGCAATCTTTTCGACGAGGTCTGTTTCTCGTATAGAGTTTTTTAACGTCATGCCACTAGGCTTTGGTTAACATGAACCTAACAGTAATCTGTAATTTTCCATTCTAGAGGATAAGGCTTGCGTATAGAGCAGTGCCTAGGTTTTGGTGGATGCATAGTAAAGAAAATGCTTATGCACATCTAGAATGTAATCCATGCATTAATCACATAGTTGTGCATATACTTAGAATGTGGCATTGCGTATTTTAAACTTGTAATATTAGTTTCAAATTTCAGAATCTGGCTGCTCTCAGGTCCTTCAGATGTGCAGACTTTTTCCATCACTGGCAAGCTAGATTGAATAAAACAGTCTTTGAGTTAATGAGATTTGGTTCATAGCATTGAATCATTTCGCAACTTGTACCTTTCCACGGTGAGTCTTTAAATTTTGGAGATCATTGGTAGATCTTCCCTTGTTCTCATTCTTTGTTCTCATTCTTTTGCTCAACCAACCTGCCAAAGTACTAGCAGTTGCTTTTATGCATATGTAGGAACATGACTAGTTGCTGATTAAATTGCCTTCCTGAGCATGTGGGTTCAGTTTTCATAGGTATCGTATTGTGTTAGCTTGAGTCAAGGGTTCTATCCATTGGTATTTCTATGCATGTGTAATAAAAGGTACTATAAAGCGATGATATCACAAAACAATATGGAATGAGTGGGAATTGATTTGTATTGACAACTGCTCTCGTGATTTTCTCCCACTTTGGTTTGGTTCTATTCCTTTTTTTATGCATTGTAGTTTGCAGAGCATGGATATGTTGCTACTAATACTTGACTCTACTTTTGGATTATTCCAACGAAATCAATTTACTGAACTGTATTTCTGTTTACTATGTAACAGGTATGGGCCATGGAAAGCAAGTTCTGCATTCTAGTTGCTTGTTGTGAAAGGCAAGGCAATTATTGCAGGACATAATGCATCAATATCAATGAAAAAAGAATTTGTTTGAACCTACATATACAAGCAGTATGTTTTGAATTATCCTTAATTCATGTTACAATTCAGTACATGAACCTTCTGTCTTGTGTCTTGTAGTACTACTTATGAAATCAAGCTTATTACACTTTTGGCGAAATCCATTTGTACAAAGGATTTGGAGCATGTATATGAGTGTTCCATAGTGGAAATTGATTGAGGTTTGTAATACGGCTGCGGTTTTTTACTCTGGAGTATTTCATTCTTTTTATATCTTGGTCTTTATAGCCTTATTCCAAGGCACAACATGAGGTTTGTACTAACAGTGGTCTTTAAAATAATTATAATTACATAATTTGATGTTTGCTCTTCTATGGTGCATATATTAATCTTTATCTTTAGTTTAGAGAATCTTCTTCTTCTTCTTTCTTCTTTCTTCTTTAGTTTAGAGAATCTTTTATCTTTTACATGTTTTGTGGGGAGTCTTCATACCTCAGATATTTATATACACACATAACATTTTATTTTTTTATATAATGTTAATGTCAATTTTATATATAGTACTACAAAAAAAAAGGGATGCATATTTTATCGCCACAATAAATACAACTTCGTCTTAATGTGTATGTTTTATCGCCTTCGAAAATTTCAGTGATGTAAAAAAACTCGCCAACCTAACTATAGTCATATGATAATATGATGCCCCTAAAATCATCAATGATCACGCTTGCATTACAAAGAGTTTTCCACCAGTAGATTCTCCACCTTAGCGTCAAGATCAGTTATACAAGCTCCATGCACCCAAATTCATTCACACATTGACATTCATTGGGAATTGAATCCAAAATGCACCATCAAATATCATGCTCAATCCTTAGGATATGAGAAGGCATACACACCTTGCATGCTATTGTATGTTCTCTTCGATATCCTACCTTCTTTTCATCAATTTATAAAATTCATAAATAATTTTTATGCGACTCCAATAATTTTTTGCATTCCAATAATGTCCATTCCTCTTCCACATTCAGAATTTGGATATGACCATTCCCCGCACTGTCAATTCTAACACAGCAGTCTTATTGCAATGGTCCTCCACTCTTTCCAACAATAACGACCACTTTCCCACTGTTTTTTTTCCTTTGCACAAAGAAATTGCAATACAAAGTCTGCTTTGGCAACCTATACCTTAAAATTGCACACCCACATTACTTACTTGACAACCAAAATTGCAACAAAAACTTCATACTAACCTGAATACAAAGCTGCTCGTGTCCACCTCACAAAGAGTTGTTTGCCCACCTGTCACATAAAACTTTTTCCTCCATTCTCCATAGAAAATCTGATCAAATAAAGGCTTTTGCTCCACCTCGAACCCCACCTCTTTCAATTAATAGCTTTCCTACTTCTCTTGCGAATGAGCATCGAAAGGGCGTTAAATATATCACCAATACCTTTAGACATGTCATATAGCGTAGGAGGATCTACAAGTGTCAGGTTTCCCACCTTACCATTTGGTTTTGTATAATGGTACTTGTGGAACCAAACACCTTGATCCCTGAGAGAAGACAAAGAAATATCATGAAATAACAAACGACCAATGGCATGATGATGGACCTCCAATACACTTGTGATGCTCTGGGTTGAAACTATGTCCTTGAAATTAGAAGAACAAAGGCAATTCGGTTCAAGATTTGGAAATCTTGGAGTCTTTGCAATATCCTGCTTTGACATTTCTTGAGGTCTGTAAGCATGCACAATGACAAGATCATCTATACATCGACCACTTTGACTAATCACAAATCCAAGAACTTGTGCTTTCCAATGTGCTGCAAAATCCTTGAGCCTCCGTTTCTTTACTGCATGTTCACCATTGTGAAGGCCTCATTGTAACCCACGAACCTACTGAAATATGCAAATTAATCCATTCTCCATTATCATCTTTCCCATTTCTTGGTGTGATGTGACTAATGTCAGAGCGTTTAGTAGCCATTACCTGCACAAAAATGAATACAAATTTTGTTCAACTAAAGAAATTGAATAAATAACAAGATAGGCCCAAAAATAGGTACAATTTCTTGCAACTGGTTGCCTCCTAATTAACTTCACGGGAGCAATCCGAAGAAGCAACTGCTAATTTTGAAATCTTCAATGTGCTTGTAACTTTAAGATCTTCTGCCCGCAAACTATCCACAAAAAAATATTTTATCAAGGATTGCATGCAACCAGCTTCTTGAAACCACAAACATCTAGATTAAAACAAATAACTTTGCGTTGGCAGTATATGTTTCACACTAACAAAGTCATAAAAGCTGCTGTAATATTATAAATCCTTGAAAAAATGCATACTGAAGAAGAAGTTCAGATTTTAAGAGATGTCGGTTTTGGTCTTTCCTTCAATAGCTTATAACATACACTAATTAAAGATGCTTGTATATTCTAATATAGGGAGTGCCTATCAAGAAATAAGAGGTTTTAATCTATATAGTACTTACTGTTACAAACAACTACAAGAAGATCATAAGACTGTGTGTACCCACTTGGATTACACCCTTAAGCATTCTATCAGAGCTTACTATACACCCGTGCAGAATATGCAGGAAGTTTGTTGCCATTCCTAAAGCTGAAAGAAATCCTATGGCTATTCAAGCAATTTCCCAGACTTAATATCTAACTAATTTTGCAGGTACGAATTTCACTCTGCTCACATTCTTTTGAGAACAAAAATGTATGTGTCATTCAACCATAAAGCCCCAAAAATCAGCATTTAAGGCACCTGAATTTCTCGTGGAACCTCCTGTAATCACACTTGTGCAGATAGATAATCTTCATGTCTTTCTGCTGCCAAATGCATTAAACTCCGTTTGATTTTCAACTGAGCACTTGCAGGTTAAACTATTCCTGAAATGCTACTTTAAAGACCTCCGTAGATAAAGAATAAGGTAAAACTTTCGCACCTGCTTAGCAGATCCGATGGAAGTATCAATCTCTTCAAATCCGATCAGTCTACTAGCAAACGTAAACCTTGCCTGAAAGTAAAAAGGAAGGGAATTAAAAATCACAACGGGAATCCTATAATACATCTTAATTTTGGTGGCACAAACGACCTTATTCCAAGAATCCCTAAATCATTTTTCCCTTTTGGCACAGGGTCTGCTATACCTAGCTCGATAAAATTTCTCCCGAAATATGGATGGTGCGGGAAAGAGAAATGGGCCCAATTAATTGCGCCGAGGATTCTGGTGGTATCATCAAGATTCTTTCCTAAATTCGTTGTTATTAATTCATTGGATTTAATGCAAGGGAGTTTGGGTGCCACGTATTACTGGGATTCAATAAACTACAAGACTCTTCTAATTGGAGGATTCAAAAAGCTGAGGTGGAATTTTGGAAGTCCTTTATTAAGATTTTATGGGACCCCAAAAAAACTCTAATGATTATACTCCCTTATTGATTCATCCTCTTTTTGTGAGAAATTGGTCCACCTTTCCATGGTCTTATCCTTACCATAAACTTCTTGATAATGAGCAACGAATGCTTCCTTCAATTCTGGATATGTAAAGGTATCTGGCTGAGTTTGTGCCCATTCTTCCATCGAATCTTGCAAAGAATTTTGAAACCAAAGCAAATAACCACCAGCCGGTAACTTACGTTGTTGGCAATACCTCTCAAACTTCACTATATGCTTCAAATGATCCCGATCTACCAGATCATCAAAATTTGGAATCCCCATTGTTTGAAAATCCATACCGTTGGTGGTATTACAGCCATATCTGCCTCTTCTTGATCTTCTTGATATTGTAAAAACAAAATTGAATCTCCTTGCAATTTGAATAACGAAATTGTATTACCTTCTAGACCTGTAAATGGAATCACAATTATCAGGATTAGATCTCACATCTACTCCTAAATCTGAAAACGAAATTGGATTTTGAGACAATTTTGACTCAAGATTTTGAGTCATTGGACCTCTTCTTGTTATGATTGCGTTTGGTGTTATCTCTTTCTTACTTTTTTTGGGCAGAAAACTCTGATCCCCTTGTCAAATTATGACCCATAAATCATTTACGACAAAATCCCCTTCTCACAAGGAATTGCTCCTCAATGGTGTCGTTCTTTACCAATGATCACCAATATTAATGGTAACAACTCAACTTACAACGAAAATTATTGTCAAATAATGGTCTGTCGAACACTGTGGTCGCCAAATTGTTAGAGCCTAAACTCCAACCTCCAAGAAAGATGAAAAACCAGTAATCCAAGCTTCAATCTACCAGATCTATGCAATGCACAACACAAAGAAACATAATCTCCATATCTAGATCAATAAGAATCTCCTTTGATGCACTGTCTCTCTCTCTCTCTGCTCCGATGGATAGAACAGAGTCCTCTCCCACTACATACGTGCATGTGCATATATACCTATGTATATGCTTCCCATATATGACCATGTATACATTACTCCAACACACCATAGTAGTGACCCACACCACATTGGACTCATATACCACCCCAACAATTATCTTTATTCTTATCCCTCCAACAGATCTATCTCCAACGTCAAATTCGGCATTGGACATTAACAAGAACCAGCTCTATAGAGCCTATAGATGAAACCAAACAAAAGTAGCTCAAAAGCTGGCATGCTCTAGCAAAACCTAAAATCCAATTCGACGTCTCTTTATAGCAACAAAAATCCATATAAATACGACACCAAACCTTGAAAAATTATAGAAGGGCCGCCTGTCAATTAGTCTTTAACCTAAAATCCAAATTGATATCTGTTTCATAGCAACAACAATCCATATAAATACGCCACCAAACCTTGGAAAATTATAGAAGGGCGCCTTTCAAACTTAGAACAAGGTCTTGGTTGACTCTTTCAATTAGTCTTTAATTTTGACCATGATTCCTATCTCTTTATGCCGATTATCCTATTATGTATGTTCTCTCCACCTTATCACCCCGTCCTCAGGTTTACACTATTAGATGAAATCTTCACCGTTCCTTCAACATCAGTTATCCGCTAGTAAGTGCCTACTGGCTCAAACTTTATCACAGCGCAGCTGGATTTTCCTAGGATTTTATGAGAAATTACTCGTATTCATAGGACGTTATGATCAGAGAAACCATATCTGTTCATAGTTCGGATTTGCAAGCATCTGCTTCCTCTGCAAGCTGTGTTTGCGACTTTAATGCAAGATTCTGTTTTTGGATTTGCAAGTCTCTCCTTTAATAAAAACTCTATTTTCGGATTTGCAAGACTCCATTTTCGGCTTTAATGCAAATTTCTGCACTAGGATCATCATTTGCGGCACAAGACTTGCTGAAAAATGCCTTCGTTGATTCAACATCATTCTTTACCTGTGGGTTTCTATTGACTTCATGTTCAAAATCGCAAGCTAGAACCAAAACTTTTCCCAAAAACAAAAACTCTGTTCTAGCTCCCAGTGGTACCCATCCTGCAAACGACAAGACTCTGCCTGTAGATCTTCCATCGCCATAGCCAGTGAAAACCCTCGGACCAGGGGGTGTTAAGGGAGATAACGCCGTAGCCCTCGGGCCTTACCTAGAAAAAAAAATCGGCATGGCCAAAATAGCTCAGGTTGTCTCTATTTTTGTTGACTATCTTTTTGTGAATTAGAACAGAGTTTATATCATTTCGAGTTAGCAGTGTCATTGAGTATTCATGCAGTTTTAGTAATCTCAAGGTGTGATTTTCTAGATGCATTTCTTTCTTTTCTCTCAAAGTGAGAAAATGAATGTATATTTTAATGTAATATTATTGATAAAGCTCTTGTATGTTATGTACTGGTTCATAAGTACATCTGTATATATTATTTTTAAACAAGTATTCAACACCAATCTTTGACAAGTTGAAAGTCATAATATTAATCCAAAGTTGTTTGATGCCATTCCACTGCTAATAAGGATTATCCTTATTCTTATCCCTCCAACTAGTCTATCTCCAACATCAAATTCTGCAGTGGACATTAACAAGAACCAGCACTATATACGCTACAGATGAAACCAAACAAAAGTAGTTCAAAAGTTGACATGCTCCAGCAAAACCTAAAATCCAAATCGATGTCTCTTTCATAGCAACAACAATCCATATAAATATGCCACCAAACCTTGGCAATTTATGGAAGGCCCACCTTTCAAACTTAGATCAAGCTCTTGGTTGACTCTTTCGATTAGTCTTTAATTTTGACCATGATTCCTATCTCTTCAACCCGATTATCCTATTATGCATGTTCTCTCCACCATCTTCCACTTAATTAAAACATTATGATAAGGCAGCAATTTGACATAAAGAAAAATTATTTCAACGACATAATATTGTACTCCCAATGCATTGTACGGTCCACTGGCTACAAATGTTTTCTAGTTTGTTCAAATATGATTTACCCATGTTCTTATAATTCCAAATAATTATGAAGGAAGCCCTTACTTTCTTGAGGACTATGCCATCTAGGACTCGAATTTAGTGGCCACCGAACTGAGAAAAATGCCTCCCTACATTTGATATTACCAGATTTCCTGATCTTTTGAAGCCTACTTTTCGAATTTCTTTGTATTTTTTTGCAAAAAATAGCCAGAAAATCGCTGGGAAATTTTTATCTAATCGGATAGTTTTAAGAATGGCCGAATTTTTCGGGGCGAAACCCCCTCTATTTGCGAACCATGGCATTGCCATCTAAACGTTGTTATTTTATACATTATGGTGTCTACAACAATAAAGTTCGGTCTTCAAATCAAATCATCACCAAGCGAAATCCAAATCAAATCATCACCAACCGAAAGGCTATCATATGTCAAGTGATGAGTATGCTGGAGTCCATGATAGGTATATGAACGAACAATTCTAACATCTGGTTGTGTATTTGTATTTAAAATAATGACGATGCTAAGGTAAGGTTATCGGACTAGCCAAGTCTGATGACCAAAAATGCGTGACCGAAGCTGTAAGTCCGAGGCAAGATATTTGGCACGTAGGCTGAGGCCTGCTAAGGCCAAAGGCCAGGCCGAGGCCTACGTGCCAAATATCTGGCCGAGGACATACAACCGAGGCCACGCATTTTTGGTTGTCAGATGAGACGAAGTCTGATAACCGCCTTATCGATCGTATAAATAGTACTGATAATTAATTATCAGTACTCCTCCAATACTGATAATTAATTATCAGTACTCCTCCAGTACTGATAACTAGTTATCATCACTCCTCTAGTATTGATAACTAGTTATCAGCCTGCCCCAATCATGATAACAAAAAAAGGAGGACTTTAGTCTAACACACAAAGAGTCCGCTAATGTCCATAAATTAACTGGTCATCGTGGACGTCAAAATTCGATTCAGTTTCAATTGAATTCCATGATACTAGTACAATGTGTTTTTGCATTCCATTAATAAGCGAAAATATAGAAATAGTATTTCGTGAATCATAACAGCAGTTGTGATTGCAAAATTATATCTAAACTATGTAATTGCTATAGGCAAGATTCTTTGAAGAACACATCAAATCCACACAACCATGCCTTGGAAGAGGAGCATAACCCTCCCCGGGAGGGTTACAGCTAATAACCCTCGAGGCCAGAGGCTGAGAGGGTTATTTGTTGTAATCTTCGAGAGATGAGGGTTATCAGAGCCCCCAAGCATATTATCAGAGCATCGAAGCAGATTATCAGGAAATAGAATCACCGGGGCTGATTATCAACCAAAATTGGCGCGCAACAAAGTTATGGAATCTAAATGACTTCAATTGGACACTCAAGATTTTGCGATGAGACCAACCTGTGGGTTACGAAGGAGTTAAACCCCTGTCCGAGCCAATTATGGCAATTTGAAATTAATGGGCGAGCCCGTTTGTTTTCGCCGTAATGGGAGAGGACAGGGGTTTGACCCCTTTAACCGAGAGGTCTGAGCAGATTTCACTTCCACAACAAGCTGTTTGCAGATCCGAATAGTTTTTTCATCACAAGTTGTGTGCAGATTGAGCAATTTTTGCACCACATGCACGGAGTTCTCCTTTTATTTGGCAAGAAAAACTAAGGCCCTTACAAGATTTCTGGAAATATCTTGTGGTTCCGAAGGGAAACAGGGTGTTTGTAAGTTGTTCATCAGATTGTGGTGTGATAATCAGTCTGCAGACTGTTTATCATGATAAACAGTTTGGTAGACTGTTTATCATAAACAGTTTGGTAGACTGTTTATCATAAACAGTCTGGTAGCCTGTTTATCAGTTTGGTAGCCTGTTTATCAGAGTGTAGATGGGAATTACGGCTAATAATGCATCTGAAGTCAACGGTTAGGATTGAAGATCTGCGAGGACCTGCAGGTTAAGAACCCTTGTGTATGGTTTAAAAAAGGTGGAAAAAATTGGAACATATATCTTTGTTGTTATATGCTTGCATCCCAAGTGACATGTATAGGCTATCTTTGTTGTTATGCTTGCATATGTCATGTTAGGTCCTAGTGGGGTTGCTGACATGACTGGACGGGCCAGCCAGCCCGGACCAGCCACTGGCTGGCCCACCTTTCAAGGTCAAATATGTAACACCCAAAAAAGTTCCAAATAATCTTTGCATTTTCCGCATCAAAGGACAAGCCGTCATCCTTACTGCGCAGTCAACATAACGGCCTGTTAGCCGGACTTGAGCGCCCCATTCAATCCGACATAATACAACCAAAAGCGATGACTTCTCTTATCATGATGATGATGCAATGATGCAGGTTTTTTCGATCCAACCGAGCTTTTTCTCCAATCTGTGAAGACCGGTTGTTCGATTTATGAATTGGGTTTTGGTGGATGATGAATCAGGCTGATGCTGAGCTTTGAATCTTCTGTTTTGTCGCGAATGATGCTTAACAGACCCGCCTATCTCATCTATGCGCGGATGCGACCACTTCAAGCATCAGAAATGCAGATTTGTCTCCGGCGGTAGGTAAATTTGTTCTGATTTGAAGCGCTCTGTCCAATTTTGCTTTGCTGGATCCAGCTTTTTCTGTTCGTCCGACGGATGCTAAACCTCAGCTCTGTAAATAACGGAGCAGAAATAGATCGGCATAAATTTGGAGCTGCTCATCTACACAAATTCACTCTTTTTGGGCCAGATCATGCTCGATCCAGATTAGAAATCTAGTTTTATGTGATAAAATCGCATGCGGCATTGATTCCTGGTTCAAAGGATTAGTTAATTCCATGGAATTTGGGCAGTGCAGTATGGAAGAAAATGTCTGGATAAGAATCAGAGGGTTTCGTGCAACATGATCGCCGGAATGAATGCTGTGGATGAAGAGCTCCGCTGATCTTTGATAAATCGAGGAAAAAATATGTAACAGGGCCACCATTTGTCAGAAGAAATAAATTTTCGACAGAGTAACTAATTCCGACAAGGATTAAGATGCCACTGCACAGGCAAAAAAGGGACAAACAGACTCTCTCTACAGGTACCCACCCACCTTACCAAGAACAAAGATTTACATACTGGATTTAATTCTGTTTCTTCAAATTGGCATAAAAAACAAAGAATTGTGGATGATCTCTCCAAAAAACTGCAGCGGCAGAACTTTTCTGTAGAAATTGATCGTTGTCTGTGTAAAATCTGGGCATATGCATGTGATTTCTGCGGTGGGTCTTTTGGTTTTTATAGATTTCTAACATGAAATGGATGAAATGGCGCAGGAAATGGACAGAAATTGATGAAAGCTTTGGAATTAGAGAATGGGCAAATGCAGCAGAGCGAAGATTTGTCTTATGCAGGTACTCTGTCACAAACCGAAAAAACTCTTTTATGAGCAATTCAATTCATAGTTTCTAGTACACCTGAAAAAACCAGCTTCATAACTAGTTCGATCAGAACGGATCAAAACAGTGCTTCAATTTACTCTGTTTTTAAGTCGGAACGGAAGCTCCAAATGATTGATTGCCATAACCATAGCCAATCCCGAGAGAAAAAAAATCACAGGGTGGGCCTTTTTGCCACTATTCTATTGTACAACAGGTTTTTTGCAGCCAAATTTGTGTGGGAACCACTGAGCAGAGGATGATTCCCTGTATTTTTTTGTACTAAACTGTTTCCAGTCCCCATCTAAACATAGGATCAAGCTAAGAAATTTCATGCCGGACCTACACTCTCCAGAGTAAAAGCTGCAGCATTTTCTGTGATTTGGACCCATAATGGAATCGAATTGGGTAGAATATATTTTGGGTTTTTGTTTACACATGAAATCCGGTAAGGAATAGGCAAAATCTGATGGTTTTGTGATTGTGTTTTGATCATGGCAGTGAAAATCTCAGAGCTAAAAAATTTCTCGGCAAAGTTCAAGGATGTGGATGCTTTTACCACAGAGGTGCAGATCTGGTTGGAAAATGAGATGCCAAGTTTTGGAGCTCCATTCCGGAGCGAAGAAATCCGGCAGCTGGATTATGCGTTAGAAGGAGTAGTGTTTCAACAGCTTCTAAGGATGCCATATCCGGAAGCTTCAAAGGAAGAAATCGGTTTAGCAGTGGAAGATTTTCTTCATACCAGCACCGTTTCAATCTGGGAAGCATTCTGGAATCCGGAAGAAGAAATGCCATTTGTTGTTGTCGGATCTGCCAGACCCAAAATCTCAAGCAAGAAAAAATCCGCAGCAAACGCTGTTGCTCTAGTAATGGATCATGGCAAAAAGGATTTGATTCTCTGGGAGCAGGTCGCTACCTTCATAAATATTGAGGCCGAAATTGGTGAACAGATTCAAGAGGGAAATTCGGTTCCTTTTCCTTCTACGATTAGCAGGGCTCTGTTTCATGCTCTTCATATTCTAGTTTCCAGAGCTTACTCCGGCGGCAAATCCGCTCGAAATGATTCCGTTTATGTGGTTTTTGTTGATTCTAGAAATGGGGCAGTTTTAAAATTGCAGGGAGATGTGATGAAGCTGAACCTTGAATCGGATTTGTGCTACGAATCTGCTTCAGATTGGATTCAAAGGCATTCTGTAGTTTCTGTTTCTCAGATCGAACAGATATGGAACCCGTTAGGCAATCCAAATTGGTCGGATTTAGGAGCTATGCAAATTCTGCTAACAATTTACAACTGCATAGAACAATGCGAAGGTCCTCCATCAAAATCTCTTGCGCAGATGGCCACAGACCATAATTCAAGGCTGCACAGAAGAAAAATCGAGCGCAGGCTTGCAGAGATGCCGGAGAACGGAACCCCCAATCGCCATATCCAAACCCCACAAAGGATCCACGGAGAAATCGAAGAAGAAATCGAAGAATTAGAAAGGGCAGATTCAGAATCCGACCAGCGGAATAGAACCCTAAGAAAATTTCAAAAGCTGGGATTTGATTCCGGAACAATTCTCTGGGTAGAGGACGGGGATCAACAAAAAGGGTTTCAGATTCATAAGAAAATCGACGGAAAAAATCCGGTGTACAGCGCATTTTCGCTGGATGAAGGAAGAAAATCCGTGTTGGTACAGGTCGGAGCTCATCCATCGCAGCTAGAACCATGCTGGGAAGATATGAATTCATGGTATCAGGTACAGCGGCAGACAAAAATTTTGAATATCATGAAGAACAGGGGAATTTGCAGCAGGCATATACCACAGATTATTTCTTCCGGCAGATTACTCCATCCTGGAAAATGCAAAAAACAGAGCTCCGGCAGCCGATGCAGCCATCCATGGTGCGGAATTCCGGTTCTAGTTTCATATCCGTTGGGCGAATCCATCGCCCAGTTCATGGAAAGGGGCGGAATTTTTCCGAGCAGAGAAATTCTCCGAATCTGCTACCACTGTTTATCTGCGCTTCAAATTTGCCATTCTGCCCATATCTACCACGGCGATCTGCGGCTTGAGCATATAATTCAAGCCAGATCCTCCGACGGGAAGAAATTTTACTGCTTGAATTCATGGGGCCATGCTGTTTTAGAAGATCGAGACAGTCCCGCCATATCTCCGCTCTATTCTTCAACCTACGCTCTGCAAGAGGGCAAATTATGCCCTGCTTCTGATGCCGAAAGCTTGATCTACATAATGTTCTTCCTTTCCGGCGGATCCATGCCTCAATTCGATAGCATGGAATCCGCCATGCAATGGCGAGAAAAAGCTTGGGCTCACCGGAGCATCCAGCAGCAAATCGGAGAAATTTCCCCTGTTTTGAAAGCGTTTGCAGATTATATTGACAGTCTGATTGGCACGCCATATCCGGTGGATTATGATATTTGGCTACGGAGGTTGAAGCGCTCCCTCCATGGCCAGGATCCGGTTAAAAAGCTTGAGTATTTGCCATCTCCAGCTCCATCTCCGGCAAGGGCAGAATGCTCTTATGCTGCTGCCAGATCTTCTCATTGATGTATCATATTTTTCTTTTTGCCTTTGGTTTTTTTTTCCTTTGTATACTATGAATAATTGCCCCATGGCTAATGTATTTGTTCATTCATTTATTCTTTCAAGCATCTAGAGCTCAATTGGGAGCTTGTAATTCAAAAACACCCTTAGGGCATGTTTCTATGAGGACTTCTTGGACATGACCGGACTCGGCCACGCCCGCACAAGTCGGGGCATTTTCGAGGGCCTTCAGGGTGATTTTCGAGGGCCTATTTCCCTGAGGTGGTTGCACCGATTGGCAATGTCCAAAGCAGCCCTGTTCAATGATCAAATTTAAAAAGAACCAGAACTGGCTCATTTACATGGTGCAATGGATGGACTAGCAATGGTAGCGCATACGCTCGTCATGATCGAGGTTACTATAATGTAGTTGCTGCTAGCAGCCTTATGCATTTGCGGAGAACTAATTTGATTGATAGTACCGTGTCAAACCATAATCACATTGGTTTTCTACAAGACCTTCTAACTTTTCTAGGGCTACCAAAACCTCTTTTAAGATCAACACTAAGCATTTGAAAATGCAGAGTTTGTGGCAGGGTGTCGGGATGCTTGGTCCCATGAATACTCCCGTTCTAGGGGTATAGCTAGTATTGTTGCGGCTATTGCAGCAGTTAAATTCTTTGCAAGGTGTCGTACCCAGGCAATACAACACAGAAGCCGACTCACAGCTTTGTATCACGAATTGCAGACGCTCCGTTCTTTGCCTCCTTCTTCGAATATCAGAGAGAAAGAATTGCTCAGTGAAATCAAGCTCATCGAGATTGAGCAAGTGAATCAGAGCATCAAGGCAGGATTGGAGTGGTTCAAACCTGGTGATAAGTGCTCTCATTTCGTTTTTCGGGGTACTAAAAGGCGGCGCATGGTAACATGTATTAGTTCGCTCCTTTTGCCTGATGGAACAGAACTCTTGGAGCCAACACACTTGAAGCAATATCTTCACGAACATTTGTCTTCCCTCTTTGCCAGTCACCACTGCCTTTTCCGGAGGGGATGCAATCTGCGGTATTATCCAAGGTACACCCCATCGTGTCTGCAGAGGAACGTATACTTCTGGACGTCTAGCTCCACTGTTGTTCACAATTGAGGTTGAGGTCCTCTCGCAATTATTCACTACTGTTGTGAGGGATAGAGGATGGCTCGCAAGAGGCCTGTAATCAATATGATGATGATACTTCCTTTTTCTTCTTGCAGACGAGGAAATTCTTCGGAATGCAAAGCTCTTGCGGATGCCCTAGCTCCACTGTTGTTCACAATTGTGGTTGAGATCCTCTCGCAATTATTCACTACTGTTGTGAGGGATGGTATTATTCAGGGTCTATCTATGAAGGATGGCTCGTAAGAGGTTTGTAATCAATATGTTGATGATACCTTCCTTTTTCTTGCAGACGAGGAAACTCTTCAGAATGCAAAGCTCTTGCTTGATATTTTTTCATTAGCATCTGGAGTTTTGTTTGTTGGCCAAAATGCTCATCCCTATAAACGCTTGATGATCCAGTGCCTCCTTGTGTCGCTTCTTATCCATGGAAGGTCCTTCCTCATGGTAAGGCTACTAAGTTGTTGGGTATTCCAGTGGGCATCCATATCTCCACTTCAGATCCATCATAGAAGGGTTGCGAAGGCACTTATTTTGGTGGAAGACAACTAAATTTTCTATGCATGGCAGGATCACTGTGGTTAAACATGTCCTACGTAACACTCATGTTTATATGGCTTCTGCGCTTCTTGCCCTTCAATCAAAATTTCAGCAGATTATTGCAAATGTCAGCAACTTCATTTGGGGTGGTAATGAAGACACGCTGTGGTGAAAGTTGCTTGGTCTAAATGTGTTAGGCCCAGGTTTGCTGGTGGCTTGGATATGGTTAATTTCCGCCTACAAAGTCAAGTTTTGATCTCAAAGTTTATATGGAGAATTCTCACGGGTTATCTTGCCTCACCTAGGCTAAGATTAATTAAGCAAGCACTTGCGCATTGTGTCCCTTTTGATAAAGCTGCACTTAAACCTCTCTTGCCATGGAGCCTCTTTTTTCCACTACATCACTTTCCTAATGCTTCTCCTTTTTTTAAGGGGTTATTAGAGTCTTGGCAGAGGGTTCGTACTTTATTCCATATCAATCATCTTGCTTCTGTTCAGATGATCGCTCCCTGTTGGTGGATTGCTCTAGAGAATCAGCTCCCACTTTGTGCTATTGTGCATCCTTTGACTCAGCAGCGGTGGAAGCTTGCAGGAATTCGGATGGTTGCGGCCTAGTATGAGTCTGGCCACTTACTAATGTGGGAGTCCTTTCAGGATAAGTTCTTTTTACCTCATTGGGATAGGGCCATTTGGCAAGAAGTTGCTACTATTTTACCACAAATTGTTGTCCAATTTGTGGATGTGTATATTTGGCTCGTTAGTGATCATGTTACAGAGCAGAAATTCTTGAACTCGATGTATAAGTTGCTCCTAGATGTTGATATCCTTCCACCTTCTGCATACTGGCACCTTCAGATCCCTCCTCCTAACTGACAACATATGTGGCGTTGGGCTTGAAATAGTTTGTTGCACCCAAAGGTGGCTGTACTTTGGTGGCAAGTTCTTACACACACCTTTGGGTTAATGTGTTTGTTTACAGGATCAACCCTGGTGTATTTAGTTGTGTCCTTTGTGCAAGCAACGTGGAGACCATTGAGCATTGTGTCTTCTTATGTGCTCATACTCCGCCAGCATGGTCATGACTTTTTTCTCTCTTTTAAGTGACACTTACAAGTCAGCAAGTGCTTTTGATTGTCTACCCACAGGCCTGGACCAAAATGCAATGTCGTTCCTTACATCAATATGGAAGTGGAGGATGTTCGTAGGGAAAAAATTAATGGCTATACATAGCCAAATGGCAATTTTTTAAGGGGTATGCACAATTTTTGAGGCGAAATATATGAATAAGGGCTTCTTTAAAAAAAAAAAATCGCCTTACATAAATACAAATATGTCTTTTTCTCTCAGCATTAGCCAAACAAGTTTCCCCCTTTTCCTCCAAAAGAAAAGGGGTAGCCTTCCCTTCTACTAATTCGTTTTTAGTTATCCTTTAATAATAGCTAACCCCAAGTATACTATGAATAATTGCCCCATGGCTAATGTATTTGTTCATTCATTTATTCTTTCAAGCATCTAGTGCTCAAACTTGGGTTGGAGCTTGTAATTCAAAAACACCCTTAGGGCATGTTTCTATGAGGACTTCTTGGACATGACCTGACTCGGCCACGTCCGCACAAGTTGGGGCATTTTCGAGGGCCTTCAGGATGATTTTCGAGGGCCTATTTCTCTGAGGTAGTTGCACCGACCGGCAATGTTCAATGATCAAATTTAAAAAGAACCAGAATTGGCTCATTTACATGGTGCAATGGATGGACTGGCAATGGTAGGGCATACGCTCGTCATGATCGAGGTTACTAGAATGCAGTTGCTACTGGCAGCCTTATTCATTTGCGGAGAACTAATTTGTTTGATAGTACCGTGTCAGACAATAATCACACTGGTTTTCTACAAGACCTAACTTTTCTAGGGCTACCAAAACCTAGTTTAAGATCAACACTAAGCATTCAAAAATTCAGATTTTGTGGCAGGGTGTCGGGATGCTTGGTCCCATGAATACTATGGCTAGTATTGGTGTGGCTATTGCAGCCGTTAAATCCTTTACAAAATAGTGGGGTCGTATCTGGGCAATGCAACACAGAAGCCAACTCACAGCTTTGTATCACGAATTGTAGATGCCTCGTTCTTTGCCTCCTTCGTCGGATATCAGGGAGAAAGAATTTCTCAGTGAAATCAAGCTCATCAAGATTGAACAAGTGAATCAGGCTAGGATCAAGGCAGGATTGGAGTGGTTCAAATCTGGTGATAGGTGCTCTCATTTCTTTTTTCGGGCTGCTAAAAGGCGGCGCATGGTAACGTGTATTAGTTGCCCATTTCCCAGAGCCAACGCACTTGAAGCAATATCTTCATGAACATTTTTCTTTCTTCTTTGCCAATCATCCACTGCCTTTTTAGGAGGAATGCAGTCTGCATATTATCCAAGGTACACACCATCGTATCTGCGGGAGGAACGTACACTTCTGGACATCTAGCTCCAATGTTGTTGACGATTTTGGTTGATGTCCTCTCGTAATTTACTACTGCTTTGAGGGATGGTGTTATTCGGGTCTTTCTATGGAGGATGGCTCGCAAGAGGTCTATAATCAATATGTTGATGATATATTCCTTTTTCTTGTTGCAGACGAGGAAACTCTTCAGAATGCAAAGCTCTTGCGGATGCCCCCCTAGCTCCACTATTGTTCACAATTGTGGTTGAGGTCCTCTCACAATTATTCACTACTGCTGTGTGAGAGAGAGCATTTTTTTACGTCATACCATTTTTTTGGCAACATCCCTCTTGGGACATATGACAGCCCTTCTCAGGGTCTATCTATGGAGGATGGCTCGCAAGAGGTCTGTAATCAATATGCTGATGATACCTTCCTTTTTCTACTTGCAGACGAGGAAATTCTTCAAAATGCAAAGCTCTTGCTTGATATTTTTTCGTTAGCATCTAGAGTTCTTGTTCGTTGGCAAAATGCTCAGCCCTACGGACGCTTAATGATCCGGTGCCTCCTTGTGTCGCTTCTTATCCATGGAAGGTCTTTCCTCATGGTAAGGCTACTAAGTTGTTGGCTATTCCAGTGAGCATCCATATCTCTACTTCAGATCCATGGCTATCATCATAGAGGGTTGCAAAGGCACTTATTTTGGTGGAAGACATGTAAACTTTCTACGTCTGGCAGGATCACTGTGGTTAAACATGTCCTAAGCAACACTCATGTTTATATGACTTTTGCGCTTCTTGCCGTTCAATTAAAATTTCAGCAGATTATTGCAATTGTCCGCAACTTCATTTGGAGTGGTAATGAAGACATGATGTGGTGAAAGTTGCTTGGTCAAAATGTGTTAGGCCCAAGTTTGTTAGTGGCTTGGGTATGGTTGATTTCCACCTACAAAAGTCAGGTTTTGATCTCAAAGTTTATATGGAGAATTCTCACAGGTTATCTTGCCTCACCTAGGCTAAGGTTAATTAAGCAAGCACTTGCGCATTGTGTCCCTTTTAATAAAGCTACACTTATTAAACCTCTCTTGCAATGGAGCCTCTTTTTTCTACTACATCCCTTTCCTAATGCTTCTCCTTTTTTGAGGGGTTGTTAGAGTCTTGGCAGAGGGTTTGTACTTTATTCCATATCAGTCCTCTTGCTTTTGTTCAGATGACCTCTCTCTGTTGGTGGATTCCTCTAGAGAATCAGCTCCCACTTTGTGCTATTGTGCATCCTTTGACTCAGTGGCGGTGGAAGCTTGTAGGTATGAGTCTGGTCACTTACTAACGTGAGAGTCCTTTCAGACTAAATTCTTGTTACCTCGTTGGGACAGGGCCATTTGGCAAAAAGTTGCCGCTACTTTATCACAAATTGCTATCCAATTTGTGAATGTGTGTATTTGTCTCGTTATTGATCTTGTTGCAGAGAAGAAACTCATGAACTCGATGTATAAGTGGCTCTTAGATGTTGATAACTTTCCACCTTCTGCACACTGGCACCTTCAGATCCCTCCTCCTAATTGGCGGCATATGTGGAGTTGAGCTTGGAGTAGTTTGTTGCACCCACAGGTGTTTTTGTACTTTGGTGGAAAATTCTTCACACATGCCTTTGGGTTAATGTGTTTGTTCACTGGATCAACCCTCGTGTATCTTAGTTGTGTACTTTGTGCAAGCAACATGTGGAGACCATTGAGCATTGTTTCTTCTCATGTGCTCACACTCAGCCAGCATGGCCATGGGTTCTTTCTCTCTTCTAAGTGACACTCACAAGTCAGCAGGTGCTTTTGGTTGTCTACCCACAGGCCTGGACCAAAATGCAGTGTCGTTCCTTTCATCTAGCTTTGGGTTGACTACTATGATCAATATGGATGCGAAGGAGAATGCTCGTGTTTTACAAGATTCAAAAGGTAGAATTACACTTATCACTGCTCTATGCTTGCCCCTGCTAAGCATCACCTAATTTTTGAGGTTTATTTGCAAGTCTCTACTTAAGCATAGGTGGGTTGTTACACTCAGTGGGATATAATCATTCTCTGAGTTTTTGTTCCCGCCTTTGCTAATGTTTTTTTTTTTTTTTTTTTGAAGGACATCAAACTTTATTAAAAATTTAAGGCAAAAGACAAATACAAATGCACCAGTGGGATCAAGATCTCAGAGGATAATCATGATCCACTGAGTAGGACCACCAGCCTACGTATAAGACAACACACTCAAATAAATCTCAAAGATCAACTGTCGCTTGGCAAAAGCAAGCGAAGAACAATGGTAAGCCTTAACAATTCTAGCTTGTGCGTCCTAAAGGACAGCAGTAGCAGGAGTGTCTAAGCCCTTAAAGACACACAAATGTTTGCGCTTCCAGATAGACCACAACAACCACCCTGACGCTAAGTGAAATGCCTGGCTTCGCAACTTGTTCCAAGTATCCGAATAAATAGCCAAGAGGACATGTTGACTTGTCAATGTCACATGAAAAAGAGAAAGCAGCCAAGACCAATGGAGGTGGTCACACACGAGAAAACAATGCTCAATAGTCTCATCCCTTTGCTTGCACAGTGGGCATAATGCTGAGACTCGAGGATCGAACCCGTGGACAAGCACATTCACACGAGGACATCTATGAAGAATCTATCACCAAAGCACAACCACCTTAGAGTGAAGTAATCCCAAGCCCAAGTCCACATACGCCTCCAACTAGGAGGCGGGAGCTGAAGGGACCACTTTGTTGATGGCAGAAGAATATCACAATTGACAAGCAGCATATACATAGAGTTCACGAGCCTATGTTGCTGCATATGAGGGTATGTATGGCCAGATTAAAAGGTCAGTGCATAGTCTATCTTAAATTAGATTTTGCCAAGGCATATGATAGCGTGGATTGGGATTTTTTGAGGAAGAGCCTCTTGACATTGGGTTTTAGTCAGCAGTTTATCAGTGTTATTATGAAACTCCACATTTCGGCATGGTCTACTGTGCATTTTCATGGGGAACCCTCCACTTCTTTTTTCTGTCGGAAAGAGGGGAGGGGGGGGGGGAGGGGGGGCGCCAAGGATGCCCATTAGCTCCACTTTTGTTTACAATAATAGCCGAGGTCCTCTCACAGTTATTTGCTAAGGCAGTGCAAGATGGGATGGTGTAGGGTTTGACTATGGAGGATGGTTCACAAGAAGTTTGTAATCAGTATGCTGACGACACTTTCCTATTTCTTGTTGCTGATGCAGATAATCTTCAGAATGCGAAACTTCTTCTTGATACCTTTTCTTTAGCATCTGGAGTTCTTGTAGGATGGCCGAAGTGCTCTACTCTATGGATGCTTGATGGTGTTGTGCCTCCTTGTGTTGTTGATTTTCCTTGGAAGGTGATCCCTCATGGGAAGGCTACTAAACTTCTGGGTATTCCTGTGGGCATTTATATTTCTACCTCAGAGACGTGGAATATTATCATAGAAGGATTGCGCAAGCATTTGTTTTGGTGGAACACTGCTAAACTCTCTCTGCAAGCACGAATTACTGTTGCGAAGCATGTTTTGAGTAATTCCCACATTTATATGGCCTCTGCCCTACTGGCTTCCCAATTAAAATTTCAAGTGATAGTTACCATTGTTCGTAACTTTATTTGGGGTGGGAACGAAGAGCATGCCATGGTGAAGAATGCGTGGTCTAAATGCACTACGCCAAAATTTGCTGGTGGCTTGGGTATGACAGACTTCCATTTGCAAAGTAAGATTCTGATTTCTAAGTTCATTTGGAGGACCCTGGTTGATTCACCTGGGTTGCGGTTGGTGAAGCAGTCGCTTGCACATTGTGTTCCTTTTGGCAAAGCTTCATTAAAACTGCTTCTTCCTTGGGCTCTCTTTTATCAGCTTTGCCCTTTTCCTAATGGTTCCCCTTTTTTGAAAAGCTTGTTTGAGCCTTGGGAGACAGTACAAACCTTATTTCGCATTGACCCTGTTGCCTGTCATCAGTTGCATGCTCCTTGTTGGTGGATACCTCTAGAAAATAATCTTCCACTTTGTGCCTAGTCCATCCATTAATTCAACGGCATTGGAGATTAGGAGGAATCTTGACGATTGCGGCATGGTATGATTCTGGCCAGTTAGCAACCTGGGAGGTCTTTAAAACTAGGTTCTTGTTGTCACGATGGGAAAGACCTATTTGGGAAAAGGTCGCTGGTGCTCTGGCTTTTGTTACTCCAAAGGCGATTGAAGGGCGCATGTGGATTTCCCACCTTTGCTAATGTATATTTCGTTATGGTATTTGAATACAATCTATCGTTCTTCAAAACAAAAAACAAAATAATAATCTCAACAGCAGCCTGGTCAGGGGTGCCCAGAAGATATCCTCTCCCCCCCCCTCCCCCAAAAAGAAGGCCAGGGCAATTTCTAGGCCACATAGGCAGCAAGGACGGTTTGAAGCTGCATGTGAATTGCAAAATTAATGCCCTAACTTGGAAGCCAAAGGTGCTCATGGTTAGACGATCCAGACGATTTTGGTCATCCCTTGCAAATATAGCTTCATGGGAACTGCAAAATTAGCACCACAACTTGGAAGTCGAAGGCGAAAGTATGCTCATGGTCAAATGATCCATATGATTTGGGTCGTTCCTTGCAAACATATGAAGGGGTGGAACCAGCAAATGCTCGATGAAAAACTTTGCATCTTTAGCCATAATGCCTTAATGGTAGTGGTCGAAAAGTTATCTAAGATGGCACACTTTTTGCCATGCCGAACCATTGACACAGCTTTAAACACCACCTTGCTATTCACCAAGGAGATCTTTAGGTTGCATGGAATGCCCAGAGTGATCGTCTGCAATAGAGATTCGAAGTTCAATAGCTCCTTTTGGCTGGACTTCTTCAACACGATATGCACCAACTTGTGGATGAGTTTATCTTATCACCCATAAATCGATGGTCAGATGGAATGAACCAACTAAATCTTAGAAGACATGTTGAGGAATTATGTTTGGAATAAGCAATTCAAATAGGTCGATTACATCTACTTAATGGAGTTCCCGTACAACAATACAAAGCAAGAATCATCATGGCTATCAATGCCTAGCTCCAGATACATGGCACAATCCTGTGTGGTCAGTCCCAGATTCAGCCTTAAATATTGATAATACAAGATAATCTAGCTCTAGAGGATGATAAACTAGTCATGGATGTGATAAACTGGTTGTGGGTGTCGAATTTGGATCTCTCAGTGAAAGGGGTTAAACACCCATTGTTGGTTGTTAAAGGAAATAAACAGGCTCGCCCCTTTTGTAATGCCGAGGTGTTTAACTCCTCTTTCAGCAAGGGTGTTTAACTCCTATTCCTGTATTGCTTCCTCAAGTTCAAATATGTGTCGCTCAACCATCTCCAACGTTTCAAATATTAGTTTTCAAATAATAGGAGGAAAGGAAATAAATGTCACAAATTTATATGTTCAATAGTGTTCTATGAAGAGTTGTATTAGTTATATGGTGCTTTTGATTTTCTCACATCCCCTTCTCTAGGTGCGAAAAGTTGGTGTTCGGCACAAGTCGTTGCATAAAAATGACTGCATGTTACGTGCCAAGAAAACGGCCTATTACCTTTAACATATCTCCAAGTCGTCCCAATTGTTAGCCTTCATCAAAGAAACCTCAAGTTATCTATAAGATTGTTGCTTGCAAAGCCATTTAAATTTTAGACACACACTCCAATGGGACATGTTTTAGCCCGAGGGACCACCTCTTGATGACATAAGTCATTGCGTTTTGCAATCTTGATTCTTGGCAAGCTCCGTCGCATAGTCATATATCTTGCAGGTGAAGTACAATCAACTTGCAATTTGTTGGCATCGTCATCAGATTGAAACATTTTATATCTTCACGATGAATGGAGATTCAAAATATTTTAATTCGATGCAAGTGTTAGACAAGTTCCTAAATAAAAAAGCAACAAAATTTTTGTCACACTAAGAGAATTCTATTTCCATTTGATGTTTCCAAGACAGACAGACAGACAGACAGACAGACAGACCGACAGACAGACAGACAGACAGAAAGACAGACAGACAGACAGATATGTAGCGTTCACATGAGGATTGTAAATTGGCGCTGCTGCAACTGTGCAGTTGCGACCATCCTGGCTTCTAGGCCGATCCCACTCACATGTATTACCTTTTTAATCATCGCTGCTGCATCGCCAAATTAGCAACATGCTTTTCACTGCAAAAGCCAAATTTGTCAACAGCCAGAACGGCCTGTTGCGCACAAAAGGGGCATCCGATCATTCGCCCGTTGATCACGAACTTTATAAATAATGGATTGAACAGTCGATTCACTGATTTTTGCATCTGTTCTTCAATTGTAATTTGTGAAATGGATTCCCTTCTTGGAGCAGAAGATTTTGATCCTTATTGTGAAGAAAGCAACCAGATGACACAGGCAGGATCAATTCCAGAACAAATCAGGGATGCCGAGCAGGAGTGGACGTGGATCAAATGAGTGCTGCTGGATCAATTCCGGATGGAATCAGGGATGCCAAACAATCAGGGACCCGTGCAAGCAGCCGATCCCCTATCCGGTGGAAGCCATGTGAATATAACAATTTTTTGCAGTCATTCAACAACCACCTATTGCAGCCAGACCTTTCCACCAACAGCCATTTCCGCGTGCATGGATCAGCGTGGCGGAGGGGTAAACCCAAGCTGCGTTGACGCCTGCTGCAACAGGTAACCGCTACTTCAAATTTTTTTACTCATGTGAATGTTCCAATAGACAGACATACAGACAGACAGACATACATACAGACAGACAGACAGACAGACAGACAGACAGAAAGACAGATAGACAGACAGACAGACAGACAGACACATAGAACGTCACCCTTTGAGTGGGACACCATACAGAAGGGGCCTGTGACGCTCCCTGATGGTATACGATGCTCCCATCGTATAACGCCGGGGACTTTCCCCTTCCCAACGGGTCGAACCCTTGGGTCGGGCCCTCC
>JAANSK020263715.1:0-54991 GCA_011763485.2 Isoetes engelmannii | reverse complement strand
CCTCCCCCCAAAACAAAAACAAAACCATATGGTTTTATATTTCCTTAAATTGTATACCCCTACCTTAGACAGTTATGATTTTTTTGAGACCATAAAAGATCTTTCTAAGAGATGTTGACCAAGTTATGTCAATCACTAATTAGAAAATAGAATTGATGATCCAGTCAGCAAAAACAGTTATAACTAACTCAATGGATCAAATTTTCTAACGTATCATTTGATAAGAAAAAACCCAAGAGTCTTTGTTTGGTGCAACAGATAGATCTCATTAAGATCTTTTTAGGTGGTTTGCATATCTTTTAACCCTACATGATAGTAAAAAGTGTTATAAATAACATTTTTTTAGAGTTTTGTAAAATATATGCAAAGCACTCAAATTTGAAAAGATCTCAATGAAATCTATCTATTGCACTAAATAAGAGTTCATTTGGAGTTTTCTAACAAGACTTATGCTAGAAAATGTGAGTCAAAGAATTAGTTATAACTGTTTTGCTTACTGTGACCCTTCAGGCTCTGATTTCTAATTGGTAGTTCATTTGTCTTCATTTGGCTTAGTTGACATGTTTTGATGACCCTTATGTAATCTTAAAAAAACCCTAATGTTTACATCCTATCTTCTTGGATTGCTTACAAACCCCTACTTCCTTTGCTGGGCTGAAAATTCTTGAATATACTCATTTTTTTATTTTTTTTTTTGTTTGGAAAAGTCACGTGCCAGTTGTTTTCCATCTTGAGTGTGTTTGACCTTTGTGTAATTTGTTTTCCTTCTTTTCATGCACACGTTTCAACCTGTTAAACTATTGTTTTGACCGGTTCAGTCTATTTCTTCACCGACGACCGCATGGAGTTTGATCCCGCAAGCGGAGGAACTATCAAGTTTTGTATCCTTTTGTTTGCTCCTTCAATCATGTGATTGCCTAATTTTTTTGTGTAGCTTCGTTTCTTTGACATGTTTACCTCTTTGTAATTTGTTTGCATTCATTTTCCTTAAATACAGAGCTTTATGACTTTAGTTCATTTTTGTTTCTTATCATTAGCGTAATTACTGCTTGAAACTAGGCTATTTATCATTAGGGTTCTTCTAATGGAAGATATGAAGAAGGTCTGCCATAAGACTCATCCAGAAAGAGGAGGCGAGTCTAAGAAGAATTTTAGTTTATGTACCTTGCAAATTTGTAAACCTAGAATGAGATCCACGCTCAATGGTGTGACAATTGACTGTTTGTATTTGTGCTCCATCTGTTATAGTTTTAAAGGCTGTGAGACTGCCTAGGGGCGACAGTTAGGAAGTTGGCCTTGAAAATGCCATTGGGTGGCCTGGAAATGCTCCAAGGGAGAATACTGCTTAGGGGCAGTAATGGGGTATTTTTAATTAGCGTTTGTTTCGTATCTTAACATGTTAATTAAATGAAATTATAATGGGAGACCTTTTAACTAGGAACCATTGGAACTTAAATGCTTAGGTGGCAGAACATGATTGGCTGAGAGCTCCTAAAGGGAAAATTTCCCTTTCTGATCGCTTGAACAGTCTGGCCCTTTCGAATTTATATCAGGAGGCCGGATCTAGGGATAGGATAGCTAATTCGGACTGGGGAAACGACCCATTGTTAACATTGACGCCTCGTCAATGTTATATAGAGGATGCCAAGCCACAGATTCCACATCTAGAAGGCAATAAATAGGAAGGAGCTTGCAATGGAATGCAGCACGGAGCCGGCCACGGAAGAAGTAACAGATAACACAGAGGCAGCAGCCACGAAAAGAGTAACGGATGCCTCCACGGAATGCAGCACGAAGCCACCCACAAAAGCAGTAATGGCTGAGACCACAAAAAAAATAACGGAAAATGCCACGAAAGCAGCAACGGCTAAAGCCATCTAGTCCAGAGTAAACGTATGCTTGCGTATGTTGTTGCAAACCGGTCAGAGTTAGACATTGTAGTAGGCAATGCTATAGTGTATATGCATGGAACATGTGGCAGTTTGGACATTGCATTGGATATATTTCAGACAATGAAGAAGCAATATGTTGTTACACAGATGTCCATGCTTGCAGTTTATGCTTACCAGGGGTGTAGGAGGGTCTTGTGATTATGTTATAGTATGTTTCTTGTCCATCTTGACCTGAGAGAGTCATCAAACATGTTGTGCATATCAAAACAACAGCACTAAAAGGTATAGTGTGCGTCCAAACATTGGGATTGTCTTCCTTCAGAACATTTCTGATGTCATCAGTATGTGTAGTATATTGTATGCTTTCGTCTCGTTTCTTTTTGTCTGATTTTGTCTTCTGCAAAAAATCGGAAATAAGATGCTAATGTTGTGAAGGTGGAAAATGTGGTGTAATGGAGCTGCTTGTTTCGGCACCCTTATCTAATACTAGGAGTGCATTGAGAGTGATGTGGAATCCGTATTGCCACATATACATCAGTACATTTATTGAATGCATTTTCTAATACTAAAGTCATCTTCGACCTTAGATTTTATTGTTCTTGCTGAGGTAGGCTATAAAACCCATGACTTGAACAGAGCAAACCATATAATTCATGCTTCCCTTTTGGAAGTGATGAGAAAAGGAAAGATTGACGTAAGGGAGGGAGATGTGGATCCAATAACCTATTTAAGGAAACATGCATAGGCATATGTGAGGTAAACTGGATACTTGAAAACAAAAAAAGGCAGATGCTTGTGGATAACCAGTGATTACTAGCATAGGTTCTTTTTCACAATTTAGTATAATCACCCATGTTTTGAAGTAATTTTATATAATTGCATCTTAGGAGTATCCTACAGTTGAGCTTTGAGAACCTTCCAAGCCTGGATTTTTGTTTGATATGTTGACAGTAAGAAACTTTTGCGTACCAAACATTAGTACAATTATTTTTTGGTTCACTTCAGTTTTAGAATTGTACCTTATACATGCTATACAATGATGTTGTACAAACAATATTCTCACTTAAGATTTCAACACATCAGATGACGCAAGTTTTTGACCTAAGGGAGAAGATGTCATCATGGGCAAACCTGATAGCACCAAACTTTCTATTGAACAGGTTAACGAGCAATTTCGCGATCCGGTAAGCTTTGATTTGGTATAACCGAATTTCCACTTTCTGTTATTTGGCCAAATGCAAAACAAGTTTATCTATATTATATTTACATTTAATTTGTATCACGTTTCTGTGGCAGGATTTGACGACATTTGCATGTGTATGCACTCCTCAATTTCTTCTTCTATATGAGACTGAAAGATTGATACAAGAGCTTGCAAAATTTGAAATGGATACCTACATCGAGAATTGCATGGATTTGACCTAAACTGCTTAGACTTGCTAGATGGTTCAACCTTATGCAAACAAATTTCTAAGTTTGGCACAAGCATCTAGAACAACAACAAATGTGATTTTGTTTGGCATCATTTCATCTGTATGCATACCATGTGGCGACCATACGGGTATTATAGTTGTATGTACAAATATGGTCGTCATGCATATACAAAAAGATAGTTTCACGAGGTAAGATTTAAACTTGCAACCTGCTAGTTGCAAACCAAATACCTTTGCCAAGTGCGCTACCTATTTTCCTTAGTAAAATTCTCTTGCAACTTCTTCATATGCGCAACAGCTTCTAGGAGGCCATTCCGGTTCAACGCTAGTCTTGAGCCTTCTAGGCATCTGTCTTCTGTTCCTCCTTGTCTTCGGGCCATTGTATTCGTGATTCTTCATGATTCTTCATCATATATCAGATTCTTTACTGACTTTTCCATATTTCTTGCGTATTTCTTATGTATTTTCCATGTATTCTCCTTATTTTCGCTTAGATTCATGACAATCGAAGTTTTAAAGCTTTCTTGATGCAGCCATGCTGGGAATATGATCTTATCAAGAATGTCCATAGTATTACACCCCTTTTATTAATCTTGTCAAATACCCTTTGTGCAGTCTCTTAAACCTTCCGTACATGTACACAAGGGCAATACCCATTACAAGGTTTGTTTCATATCCAAACTTTATAATCCATGCACGCATTATACCAACAATTAAAGCTGAAGGGTACTCATAGGCATCAAGAATGCTAGCAAAGATAATTTTATTTGGAAAAATATGCCCTTGCATCTGCTTGAAAAGGAGGAATACTTGTTTCATGATGTGTATATATTGAAAAGATCACGATCCAAAGCACAATATGCCTTGATATCAGAGGCCAAATGTTGTCTTTAAACTTTCTAAACTCCTATGTCTGTTGTACATGTTAATAAGAAAGATAGCCCCTACAACAACATCTAGATCAAATCCTGTAATGCAGCAAATGCATAAATCAACTTAGCTACAGCAAGGGTAGAATCTAAACATGCATCAAGAATGTGATGAAAGTAACCTTATCAGGTAGTATGTCTATGTTTTATGTCCGACGCAATAACTGAAGCGACTGTCTATCCTGTCTATTTTGAGAATATTTTGCTATCATAGCATTCCATGATACTACATTCTTCTTGCAGATCTTATGAAAACTCAAGGCCTCTTGTACTCGTCCACACTTACCATACATGTTAACAAGAACATTTCCAATTAAAAAGAACATTTCCTGCAACGGCATCATCCTCAAAACCACTGTCAGTAGTATGATTATGAATCATCTTACCTTCTGAAAAGTCCCCCAATGAAGTACATGCATCAAGCACGTTAACAAAGCAGAATTTATTAGGCACAATGCCTTCCTGTTTCATTTCTCTAAATATTCTGAGAGATTCATCTGCCTGTCATAGCTTAGCACATGCTGCTATGATAGTTGACCATGAAGCAACATTCTTATCTTGGATCTTGCGAAATATGCTTTGAGCAACTTCTACATGACCGCACTTAGCATACATATTAAGCAAGGCAGTTCCAACAATGATATCTGTTTGATAACGCCTAAGAAGAATACGCCCATGGACAAGCTTTCCGACTCCCAAATCAGAACAATTTTCAAGACATTAA
The DNA here is from genome assembly GCA_011763485.2 of Isoetes engelmannii. Taxonomy (NCBI): domain Eukaryota; kingdom Viridiplantae; phylum Streptophyta; class Lycopodiopsida; order Isoetales; family Isoetaceae; genus Isoetes; species Isoetes engelmannii. The sequence goes on along the minus strand of JAANSK020263715.1, from coordinate 50,013 downwards.
TGATTGTACTAAAGGTGAACGTGTTAAGAACCTCTCCAGCAGCTACCATTTGTCAAAAAATTGAATAGCCTCCTAGTACTGACCATAATGAACTAATGTTGCTATCATGTTTGTCCATGAAACCACTTCCCTGTTTGGCATTGTGTTGAACACTTGCTTAGCACCCAACAGATCATGGCATTTTAGATACATGTCAACAAGGAGATTTCCCAAAAACATATCATCTTGCACCATCTTTGGGAATGAAGGCATGGATGTGCTTACCTTCTGAGAGCAACTTTTTGCTACTGCATTCTTACCAGAGTAACCCTAAAAGGGCTCCTTTTCTTTTTTTATTTTTTTATTTTTAGTGTTTAGTGGTTTGGCAAAACACAACCACATATAAAAACCTCTCATTTTGATTAAAGTTTTTGAACACACGTGGTGTTTTTTTGTTTGGTATAGTCGTAATAATAGTTCTAATGGGTTATAATACTTTAGAGATCACTGCTTTGGCACCAAAATAATCCCCAAAAAACCCCCTATTTTTATTTGAACATTCTTTTCCACCAAAACCTAGTGTAAAAAGAAATGGCAAACGTAATGGCCCCCAAAAACAAGGGTTCGTGATCAAAGGTATTCACATGTGTGAATATGGGGTATGCACATGTGTGAATACCTTGTGAATACGAAGGTCTACATGGCACTAGGGTCTTCACAGGTGTGAATACCTCTTGCTTCCATGGTGTATAAGATGCTTACGTGCTTAGAAGAATTCGTGCAACAGATCAACATGAAACAAAGAAAAAGGCACTTTAATAGAGCTGGGATTGCCACATCAGCATTGGGGTATTCAAAGGTGTGAATACCCCATGATTCACACCTGCGAATTAATCTGATCGAAGGCTCCCATTTTGGGAGCTAATAAAGTAGGGGTAAAAGTCTCGTAAAGCTTGAGATTTCTCAGGAAGCTTCGACAAACTCTAAAGGGCAATGGAAATTTAAAGGTCCTACATTACGTCCGATAATGCCAGTTGGGAAGCATTTCGGTGAGATTTTTCTAGCGGGCGCCGCCAGAGTGGCGGACTCGCACCTCCGCCTCGTGTGACGGAGCCACCACAAAAAATTAGTCGCCAGAATGTCTTCCGGAGCAGGCACTACCTGGTACACAATATCCACGTGCATAAGAATTCCGTACTAAATTTCAATAAAAAAAAAGAATTATGTACTAAAAAAAGGGAAAACAGATTTAAGGCATAACTTCTTGGCACACAAAATGTTGCAACCTCTCCCTTCGCAATGGGTATAACTGTAGAAAGAAATCAGGTTGCTAGGATGTGAAAGTGGGTCTGGAAGAGTCATGTACCGCCCAAAGTGTGTACACTGTTGTGGCAGATTTTACACAGGGTAGTAAGGGTTAACTCGGTGGTTAGTAAATTCAAGCATGATATCTCATCAAGTTGTCCAATGTGTGGCCAGACAGAGGAGACGATTGAGCACTGTTTCATTCAGTGTAAGGAAATTCATCCACTCTGGAATAAATTGCGAGAAGTATCTGAAGCGCCAGTGTCAGAAAAAGAGATTTTGTTAGGCTTATATCCCGCTTCATGGCCATCTAATAAGAAAATTGCAGTGAACCACTGTAAAGGGTGCTTGGTATGGCTAATATGGAAGAGACGACGGAAAGTAGTTCTCTCTCAAGAATACGATGATTCAATTAATTTGTGGCCGTCTGTAAAACACAAGATACGACAATGCTTGGCCGCATTTGAACAGGAGGAATGGGCGTCTCAGGCCCATGAAACCTACGTAAACATCTATGTTGTGTGGGTACATGATATCACTTGTTTGGCATACACGTGTAATTTTTTATTTCAAATATAATATAAATTGACCTTTAAAAACTTCTTGTGGACACGTTGCGGAACATTCTCCGTCCTTCTAGATAACACCAGATTCGGCATGATAACTCCGGATTCATTGTGCCGCCGAATTATATATTATCAACAATATGGTCTTCTGCATTTTGACAGTTCAGTTCAAATCATTCGCTGAAAATTCGTTGCAGCTTTTGTGGCGATGGCGGAATTCTATACAAGAAGGGTTCAGGATCATCACTAAGCTCTCTATCTGGTTATTTCTTCTTTTCTGTTCTGCTTGTAGTGCATTATCTCCATATTTTATTCTGCAAGCATATTACATATTTCAACTATGGCGGCAATGAATAACTCAGGATTAGCAGAAGAATGGGGGAAAATGCATTCGCCCATTCAAAGCGCAGAGCAACATGGTCTCTCATTGGAAAACGTCAGGGCTTCCACTCCTGTGGTAGAAGCTCTGCATGGTATGCTGCCCCCTCCTTTTTTGAGTAAAACATATGATATGGTAGATGATCCTGAATCCGATCCAGTTATTTGCTGGAGCAACACTGACAACAGCTTCATTGTGTTGGACATTGTGAGATTCTCTAACGAATTACTTCCAAAACATTTCAAGCACAACAAATTTTCAAGCTTTGTTAGACAGCTCCACACTTATGTGAGTTCTTTTTGTTTATAGGTTTTATTGTCTGTTGCCTGTGCAAGGTTGGTAGCAGGTTGCCGATTTGGTGCTGGGTCCTTTTAGATCTGCTGCTGCAATTGTCATGGCTGATGATCGTTCCATATGAGTGGTGTCATAAAAGGTATTTATGTTACATATGTTCGTATTAATGTTGTTTTGTCTTGTTTCTTGTTCTGCAGGGATTTAAGAAAGTTGATCCAGATCGATGGGAGTTTGCTAATGAACTATTTCTTCGTGGCCAAAAATGGGCTCTGAAGCATATTCATCGCCGTAGATCTTGTATTCAAGGGCAAAGGCAGTGTATTCTTGAAGATAATGAAGTGTTGATAACTACGGGAAGCCTAAACCTAAAAAATGAGATTGATATTTTGATGCATGATAATGACATTATGATGCGCCAGTTGCTACAATTAAAAGAGCAAGAGAACGTTATTAATAATGAGAAGCAGATGTTTGCCCATAGATTGCAATTTTCAGAGCAATGTCAGCAAGAGATGATGTCATTCTTAGGAGCAGTGATGAGAAATCCAAGTTTTTCTTCAGAATTGCTTATTAGTTCTGAAGGGAGCACCTCGCTTCTTGAAGGATCGAGAATGAAAAGACGGATGCCATCTGATGGTTATGAAGATTATTTATTTTATTACAATCAGCAAAATGAACAGTCTGGTGTGAATTCTACTTGTGCCTTAGATGCTGAGCTTCAAGCATTGCCCCTGAAGGTCACATCTGAGAAAGATGAGGAGGCTAGGGAAGACTTGAGTTTTCTATATGATGATACCTGTTCAAGTTTATGAAACTCTTGCTCTACTTTGCAAAAGAAAAGGCGCAAATACTAGAACAACGAAGCCCGAAGCCTTTCAAGGACAATCTAGCCTGTCAGCACATAAAGTAAAGGCACCATATTTTAATCTGGATATAGAAATCATCCGTCGTATATGTCCAGTTGATTGGCAGATAACGCGGTTCACTACTTTTTTATATGATATATATGTATAGCCGGTTGTTTTATTTACACTCTGGAGATCTATAACATCGTCTGTTGGATTGTTTGCTCACATAATTGTTGCAGCTAGCAGATCAGATAGCTAGCTGCTACAACTATGGCCTTAAGATGCTTTATTGATATGTTTTGGAAGCCACTCAGGCATTCCAAAACATAGAACTATCTTATATCCTACTCTAATTGGTGTGGTTCTGTTATGGATGCATCATGGGATGATTTTTATTCACTAAAATAGGTATATTTTGTATTGTGCGTTTTACTAGCATATTCATCGTTTATCCTAAGCATATTTTCTTATCATAATCTTCAGATGATCTTATATTATAGATGTTTTAGTGTGTGTCTGTTTTGAATCGAGCCTTAAATTGGACGGCTATGATTCACTCAGGACACGTGGCATTATCTTGCCCTTCTCTTTTTTGGTTCATTTTGTGCAGGCTTGGAGCTGCTTCATTACCCAGAGGCTTGTGCTGTATATGCCGTAGTTGAAGCTTCCAAGAGGTTGAATATGGCTCCAACATCTCTGAGTTTCTGCCCGTGAATATGGCTCCTAGTGCAGCACTTAAATCCATTGAAGCATCAAGTTTTAGGAAGGGCAAAAGCTCAAGGTATATGATCTGCACTTTGGCGGTCTTATAGTAGCTTTCTTTGTAATATTTATCTTTTTTGCACTTCATATTTACAGGTTCGGATGCCTCATTTGTCTATGTTGTATTGATTGATAGAACAATGAAGGTTTGCTTGGCAACGATGGCATCTATGCTCAGCAGAGGTAAAGCTCCTTAGTCGAAACCTGGTGAAGCTATTGGCCCTCTCAATCGGGTTCGCCAGAGATCCTTCCAAACCTAATCAGGTTTTAGAGTTTTGCAGCCAGGACTTGTGTCTACAGCTGGATTCGGCCCTCTTTAACATTCTTGCTGCATCCTGGAGACCCCTGGAGTGGCTGGAGTCTTGGTTGGAATCTTAGCGGCTGATTTGACCAACAAGTTTCCAGTGGGTTTAAGGTATGTAGGAGTTTGTTATTTTATAACCTTTGTAGATTCTTAGCAGCAAAACCATAAAGGTAAAACATAACTCTTGGCACTTACTAAACTGTCTAGGTTCCCTGCCTCACTTTTCTGTGGTTCCCTGCCTCACTTTTCTGTTGAAGCATTAAGTTTTGAGAAGGGCAAAACGCTCAAGGTATATGCATCTGCACTTTGGCGGTCTTACAGTAGCTTTCTTTGTAATATTTATCCTTTTTGCACTTCATATTTACAGGTTCCGACACCTCATTTGTCTATGTTGTTTTGATTGATAGAACAATGAAGGTTTGATTGGCAACGATAGCGTCTATAGTCGGCAGAGGCAAAGCTCCTTCATCCAAACCTGGTGAAACTATTGGCCCTTTTCAACAGGTTCGCCAGAGACCCTTCCGAACCTAATCAGGTTTTAGATTTTTTGCAGCCAGGATCGGTGTCAACAGCTGGATTCGGCCCTCTTTAACATTCTTGCTGCGTCCTGGAGGCCCCTGAAGTGGCTGGAGTCTTGGTTGGAATCTTAGGGGCTGATTTGACCAACAAGTTGTCGGTGGGTTTAAGGTATGTGGGATTTTATCATTTTAGAATCTTTGTAGGTTCTTAGCAGCAAAACCGTAAAGGAAAAACATGACTTTTGGCGCTTACAGAACTGTCTAGTGTCCCTGCCTCACTTTCCTTTAACAGGAAAGTATAATCCTGGAATGTCATAAGTTCACGAGGCAAATTGGTCCAAAGTGGCTGGTACAAGCTTTCAGGCAAAGCAATGAGGCCAGGCCTGATTCTAAGAGGGTGGTTTTCTATGCTAGGACACCCACATGATTACTCTGTTCATAAATTTGAACATTCTGACCAACATCTGCAGCTCCTTGCTATGACCAGCCCAACTCAGTTAGGCCTTGCATTGTTTGTTGCTCATGGCGAACTGCTGCACGGATGCAAAGCTCCCGGTTTCTGGGCTGGCTCACTCCACTCCGGAATGCCATCCCAGGTGTGAGTCCACATTACTTCTGCAACAACGGCCTGCAAGAATCGAGAATGGGATAGATGTAAAGCTTAAGAGTTACAGATATTTTTCTATAACCTTTTTTTTATTTGATTTTCAAATGCTTTTGCTTTTTTATTTGATTTTCAAATACCTAAGAAGCTTTCCATGTTCAAGCAACGGTAAGGCATCCTTTACTCACGAGCAGAATGATCGTCACAAGATGGCTTGTGGTTTATCTTAATCTGTATTTACTTGGTAAAGAGGATTGTCATCTTAACAAGTTTATTCCGTTACGGTTGTACTGGTAACTGGGAATGTGATGGTTACAAATGTGATTTAAGATGCTAATGAGCACTGTAGTAGCCTTTCAGAATTTTGCTGCCCTGCTTCTCTTTCCAAGATTTGGCTATGAATCGCCAAACCCATTTAAAACTAGCAATCTCTCACAATAGGGAGTTCATTTTTTTGTAGGGATTATTGTACTACTAGAGCTGCTCATATGGATCTGCTGTCCAATTCCAGTGCTTAGTCGCCAGTGTATGCTGTAACCGTTCCTTTATACTTGGCATCCTTAACTCCAGTGCTTCATAATTTGTTTCACACCATATCTAAGCTTTTCGACCATAGAAGAATGGCATCCTCTTGCTTAGTCGCCAGTGTATGCTGCAACTGTTCCTTCATACTTGGCATCCTTAGCTACTTGGATGTTCAGTTAAAATGTGTAAATAAAGGATTCAAACTCGACTTGTGTGTGTAGAATTATAGAATAGAATTGCTGCATTTAAATTTAAATCTGCTATATTCAATCTTTTATTTGCGTTTCTGCAGAACCTGAAGGTAAGGTATGAATCATGTATGAGAGAGAGGGCCATATAAGAGCCGATGTGGGTATTGCAAATCATCAGATCAAAGGAGGGCCTTATATGGTATTGGACTTGAGCTTTCTATTTTAATTCGAATGCCTCATGATTCATTATATATGCGCAAAATCCTCAAAATTTCGTAACATGTTTGGAATGCGGGAGATGCCCAAAAGGAATCATGAACTGTATAGCATCATTTATGTTACAATCTAATATTCACACACTGAATTAATTATGTCTGAACTTCAGAATGTGCAGCTTCAATTTCAGGTGATTATTTAAAACGGCCTGAATAGAATTTTTAAGTTCATGTTGAAGACTAGAATTTAAAATTTGATGTAATTACATTGTACATGCTAAGAAGTTAGCTGTTTGGTTCCACTTTCTTTTAACCTTCCATTCCTTCTTCTTTTGCCCAATCTTCGAGTAGCAATCTGTGAGTAGGCAGGTGAAGGGTGGGATGCTTTAGGTTTTGAGCACACCACAAGGCATTTCGGCAGTCATAAACTTGAGCTTTGCATATGATCGCAGGCATGAGAAGTGTAATGTGAATGTGTGTTTTGAGTATTTGGGTCTAGATCGTGGATATGAGGGAAATTTGTGGTCTCAATCATTTTGTAGTGCCTAGCAACCTCTCTCTGTGCCATAGTTGTAGGAAACGGGTTTTATGTTATTGTGTTTTCCTTTGTGCATTTAGATACATGGCAGCCCTTGGAACTTCTTTGAAATTTGCAGTTGCAGTGAGATAATTGCTTCGTGTTTTGCTTAATGAATTGCAATGTGTCATGTTTCTTGATCTCAGTTCATCATGTTCAGATACATGCAGAACACCTTTTTCCAAGGACGATATGTCAGAATCTCTTGTTCTGCCACTATTTGAATGAAGTTGGAACATGCTTATTCTTCATGCTTCATCTCGCACTGTTGTAAATTGCAAATGTTGAAATCTGTTATATCAGGTCTGTTGAAGCCTGTTGTATCACTATTTGTTAAATGAAACAAGGCTGGGAATAGAACAAGGTTTTTTGTTCATATCTGCTGAAGCAGAAATTCGTGTAATAATCTGTTGGTTTTTTTTTTTCTTTTTCTTGACTGCATCATTGACTTGCAGACCATGGTCACGAAAAGGGTGACGTGGAAACGCTTGTTTGACCCCATTTTATTTCTGGATGATGCTTGCAGGATATAGAATATCTTGTGGTAGATTCCTTGGACCAAAGGTCCAGATCAGACGATTATAGGAGATAGACGATTATAGGAAAATACTTAAATCTTCGAGGCATTGTATCTTGGCAAAGGTAACGATTCAAAGACAATTTCTAACAAATGCTACTAATCATCAACATAGTGGCTTATGAAAAAACGATGTCAATCAAGATAATGGTGTGCCTCATAGCAGCTCATTATGAGTAGAAGACGAAAAACCAGAAGAAAACATGTAAGAAGATGTCAAATGCTTTAATGGACCCAGCCTAGCAAGGTTGGGCTTGGTTTTGCTAGTTTTCATAAGATACCAAATGCTTTAATGGACCTAACCCAGCAATGTTGGGCTTGGTTTGCTACTTTTTATATAATATAATGTACGCTAATGCATATACGAACTTTGTTATGGAGTCGTTTGCAAATTCTCGAGGATCGCCACACTTCAAACTAAATGTCTGTTAATATAACTTCTTCATACTTGCTGCCCCTCCTTTGACGTCAATGCAAACAAGTTAGTACCTCTTTTTGCCCCTCCTTTAGTGCCCTTAAGCAAACTCCTGTTGCTTCAAGTTTCAAGAACAGACTAAGCTTCAAGATCCTCTGTTGCTTCAAGAACCATGATCTGCAAACAAAAAGCTCAAGATGCGACCAGATCAGCACCATAGCAGGAGCAAGGTGCTACCGCTGGATCAGCGCCATAGTTGGAGCATGGCCCACGTCTTCTGTATGTGATGGTTCAGCGCCGGGTACTTAGAAACATCGTTTTCTTCCCTGATAATTGCATACTTTCCTTGGGCACCACTAAGGATCATGAATCGTTAGTCCCACCGCGAGGATCTGCAAGCAAACAAAACCTCAAGAATAGATTTGCAATAAAAGCTCAAGAACAAGGAAAAAAGCTCAAGAAAAAGCCATGGTAGGCCGCTGGAGTTGGAGCACCATTGCAAAACATATATCAAGGCGCCAACGTAAACCATAGCTGGAGCAAGGCTTTGTGGCAATCTGGAGACGCCATAGCCGGAGCACGACGTCATCGCCATGGCCAAAGCTGCCAGAATTAACCCTCACTATAACTTTACGTTAATATAACTTCTTCATACTTGCTGCCCCTCCTTTGACGTCAATGCAAACAAGTTAGTACCTCTTTTTGCCCCTCCTTTAGTGCCCTTAAGCAACTAGGTAGATGGAACTCAGTTGTCCAACCTCTAAATGTGAGAAGTGCGTTGAAGGAAATATTGGCTTCCGAAGTGGGCCTCGATTCCAGGAACTTTCGAACCGAATACCACTTTAGGGTATTCGGCTCACAAAATAGATCTCATCAAAATAAAATTCTCAGTAGAGGAGGAGGAGGAGGAGGAGGAGGAGAAATTTTTATCGTCCATGGGAACCCAATCGGGTTATGGGACCGGTACAAGAAAGGGGGCCTAGGCCCAAACCAAAACTCGGGGCAAAGCCCCCGCACACATTCACATATTCACATACTGATATGCTACACAACAGGAGGACTAAAATGCAATATACACCAAGCGGGGCTAGTCCCACACAGCCCAGGGGTCAGGGGCGCATCAAATCTTTCTCTAAATTCTATAAGTCAAATACTTGGTGGCACAATTCTGTAAGTCGAATACCTTACAAAATCCAGTTCATTATCTCTATGACCCTAAAATCTTCTGTGCGATGGATTGACGGAGTTTGCTCACGCCGGAGGGAACCCTATTCCATGATGAAGCATTAGACGGCCAGAGAAGATGGCGGCAGACTGAAGGAACGTAGTATAGCCCAGATCAAGAACATACTAGTAATATCAAATTTAGGTATCAGTTTGCTTATTTTCCTTTCTGGCAAATGTTGCATGGCTTGTGTCCGCTGGCAGACATCTTTTTATCTTTAGGCAAACTCACTGAAAGCTCCAGGCATTAGAACAGTGGATCATACCATGCTTTAGCTTGCTAGCAACTGGTTATGGCTAGAGATTTGAATGTTTGATATGGTTTAGGTCTAACTCCTTATATGGACATGTGGAAAAACTCACCAAGAAATCAAAAGAGGTGAAGATGCAGTTGAAGGTGTTATGGCTTCGCTCTGGCAGGTATGATTTGAGACATCATAAATGTCATGTTTTATATGTGTAGTTTTTGGGGGCTTTTTGCCATGAACATTAAACATTTCTTTTTTCTTTTCGTGGCATGTCTCAATATCAATCTTAGTATGTCAGACATACCCATCGAACCATCCTGTCAAACCTGATTATAAGCTGTTATTGTTGGACACATATATAGAAAACTTAATACTAAAAAGTCCTCGGTCCTCGGAGACAATGGGGAGATATTCTTTGTAGAAAGAATGACAAATCTAGTTTCTAGTGCTTGAATATCTAAGTAACTCCAATGTTCATCTCAAAAATTTCTGACATATATTGTACTTATTAATCCTTGACAAATGAAGTGAGTTAGGGAGTCAAATAATAAAAAATGTATTATGTTTGTCTTCTAGAAACAATGTCGTCTCGTTTTGCCTCAGAGGATTGAACACTTTTTTGTCTTTAGGGTTCTCTGTTCATATCTAAGATCACTTCGAGCATTATGCACAAGTTGTACTGGACGTGAACTTACATATGAACACAAAAACCTCAAGACTAAAAAGTCTTAGGTCCTCTAAGACAATAGAGAGATATAAAGAAAGCTACCTCCAATTTCTAGTACTTGAATGTCTAGGTTAATCCAATGTTCATCGCAAAACTTTCTGACATATATTGCCCTTGCCTATCCTTCATAAATAGGGGAGACATAGGAGTCCAAATAATAGAAAAGGAATCCTAGTTTTCTCCTAAAAAAATATCACCTCAATTGTCCCAGAGGATTGAACACTTGTACTCTTAAGGGTTCTCTGTTTATATCCAAGGTCACTTCTAGCATTATGCACAAAGTCTTAGGTCCTTAGAGACACACAAAGTAGTACTAGGAGTGAACTTACGAATGAACATATAAACCTTAAGACTAAAATGTCTTAGGTCCTCTGAGACAATGGAGAGATATTGTTTGTAGAAAGAAAGCAAAATCCAGTCTCTAGTACGTGAATGTCTAAGTTACTCCAAGTTCATCTCAAAACTTTCTTTTTTACATATATTGCCTTTGCCTATGCATGATAAATGAGACGACATGGCAGTTAAGACTTAGAAAAGAAATCCTGGTTTTCTTCAGTAAGACCTGATCGTCCTTGGCATCCTTTGGTCCGATCTTCAGATGCTCTAAGCCGTCAACATGTTCTTCAGCTTGGAAACTATCTCAAAGGGACTAGTTTTTCAGTTCAAGAGGACCTCTCCCCTCTTCAATTATGTAACCATGAGGAGGAGCTCTGCAAGGTGAGGGCAGCCTGCCTTCAAAAGATATTGGTGATGTATTGGGGAGGTGCAGCAATCATACTGGACCAATGGTCCAGGACAATGGTCCTGCTGCTGCAATTGCCATGCTTACTGGATTATCTCTGGGAGTTGGAAACGTAGCTATGCAATACGCCCTAGTTTTTTTTACACTATCATTAACAGAAGTTATATTAGCAAGTTTGGTTGTAATCATAAGTGAGACAGCTCAACCTTATTATTTCTATGTCTAGTGACCAGTAACATTTGTGATAATACTTAAAGAAATTATTGTTTGACATATCTTTTAACCATAAACAATTGGATAACAATTGTACCAGGCTCAATCATAACAATCGTGCCAGGCTCAAGAGAGTCGAGAACACATGCATACGATGTAGATTTTATATTGGGTAGTGATTTCAACTAGTCTGTTTATACTTATGCTTACAAGAATTTGTTGCGGCGGCCTTTGGAATGTGGTGATGTTCGTCAACATGATGCTCAAATATTAGTTTGAGAAGATTTCAAATATACCGATCAAGTTTGCAAACATTCCAAAAAGTACCCTCAGAAACAAAATATTTGGCAAGTTACAAGAAGATCTTATCCTGATCTATAATGTTCGTGAAGACAACATTTTAATTTAAGGTCTCATAAAATTTTTACATGTTTACGAAAATACGCTTCATTTAGAGGGTATTTTTAGAATATTTGTATACTTAAAGGGGGATTTCCTTGTTCGCCTTGTGATGAACAAACACTAACAAATAGGAAAGGTCGTGCAAGCAAAACTGACCAAACCCATAAAACCGCAACAATCTGCCACACATTACCCAAATCAATTTCTCGCCGTCCAGCTTCCTCAGATCCTTTACCTCGCCAAGCCCACTGCTCCTGCTTCAACTATGCAGTCGTTTGCACCTGCTCTTCCCATTTATAAGAAGCAGAATATACTTCTGGTTCCTTCCAGAAACAACAGTGGCAACTGCCAGAATTATCTATCGCCCTTCTAGAACCACCCCCCCCCCCCCCCCCCCACAGAAGCTCTCAGAAAGTTCTCTGATCTTCCAAAATGTTTAGGGCCCTAGACGTATACATTCCTAAGGATAGAAATTCTCTAAAATGAACTATTTTTTTAAGCTGCCACCTTACCGCCCATAATACAATTATATGTTAATGGATGGATATGGATATGTAGGAAATATTCAAAAAATTATTTAAGTTGGAAAACGTTAAAAAAAAATAAAATAAAAAAAAATCGGTATTTAACTTGTGGGATAGCAAAAGGGGGTATTACACTTGCACAATAAACGTAGTTAGTTTAGAGGAGTCTAATATCCCCAGTATTCGGCTTGTGGAATAGCGGCATAAGTTTACACGAGTCTAGTACACCCCCTTGTTCCGAGATAGCAGCTCCGACTATGGAGGTTTTTCGTCAAGGTGGTATTCGACTTATCTAATATAAACTTGTGGGAGGGAAAATTCGACTTGTGGAATAACCTTGACATGTGCAACCACGAGTCTAATACCCCTATCCCACGAATCTAATACCCCCTCTGGAATCCAAGCCCAAATCGAGAGCCAATAAATGCACCACATTTCTTTTCCTTCTTAATTATAGTGTGCACAATTAGGCTTTTCCTTAACTAGCCGGAATTTGGATGCAGAACAACAAGTCGGATGAATCAGCAAGCCGCATATTGATGATGATACTGAGAGCCATGTTACTTGCGTTAGCAGTTGGGACAGAGGCGCAGGGTCTAAATGTGATCCAGATACTGAGGCAAAACATTCATAGCAATCAGAGATGGTCACGACATGCTTCAGGTGAACATCAAATGGGGTTCCACTCCTTTGGTTCAAACACTGCAGGAATTTGTCAGTTACAATGTTATGCTTGAGTATTTTGACCTTCCCAAACTCAAAAACCATGCGCACAGTCATTCCACAACGATTGAACCAACAAGCCTAGGGTTCCAACTTAGAGTTCAAGAAGCTTAGGTTTCCCCAGGGGGTGGTATACGTCATCTGCATTCCTAAAGTTGGAAACCCCCCCCCCCCTATAAGGATTCCTACCAAGAAAAAACCCCCTTATACAGTTCTATATTTTCTTAAATTGTATATCCCTACCTTAGATTTGCCCCCTAACTTTTTGTTGATTATGCTAATCTTGTAGCACTTGTAGTCTAAAACTTCATGTCCTCATGTACCCCTTCCCTTAAATTTACAATTTTGAAATTAAAAAAACTTAAATGGAGCCTTACATATATGTACAGCATTATGTAGTAAAAACCCCCCTCCCGACCACTCACATGTTTTGTAAGGTTCATCGATGTGAACCCCCCTTGTAGGTTTCATGTTTTGTAATATATCTCCGTTTACTTCTCCTCGTGTATGACAACTCTGAACACTGCAGTTCATTTAATTCTCTTTAGACTAGCAGATCTCCATGGTGCCAGGTCTCTCCATATGTGCTAATCAACTAAATAATATGCTTGTGCACTAGGGGTTTCCCTAAGCCTGATGGGGTCTAGAAGCTAAACTAGTGACATGTGAGCAAAAATTGACAGAGATGCTTAAGCTAGAGCTCTGCTATGCTAGAAAGGCTGCAGGAAACAAGGTACAAGATTGGCTTTTAATTCCAATAAACAAGAGGCCATTCCAAATGCACAAGCATCTTATGTCCAAGACCATACAAGGACTTTCCTCTATTCTTGATATTTCAATTAACAGGTTGAATAGACTTAACTCTTCATAGAGTTTCAAGAGACTTTGAAGAAATACTCCAATAATTGTATGTTTTTTGTGATCCACCAGCAACCACGCACAATTACAACTGCTCATATGCAAAGCATGCATGTTATCCTATTGCCGGTATGTATATATTCACCTGATAAAGATCCTTAACATCTGCTATAAAATGTATGTATTCGTGGATCTATAAGCAAAGATTATCATTCTGAAATTAATAGTACAGATTATTATCTCATAGTCCACAAACTCGACAAACAACCAATGCATACATCTAATATATGTTTCATATAAGCATTCCTTCGGCAAATGCAACCAGGTGTTAATTTTGACATTCTTATTATTAGTCTAGCTTACTTAGAAAATGCCAAGAGTAACTTAAAATGGGTCGATGTTGGCTTAGTTGATACCCATATCCATCTCTCCAAAACACTTTGTTCTATTAACTGTCGTCCAAGTGGCACATCAGGCGGCATCAAATGGCATATACCACTAGCCCACCTCCCTAGGTTTTGCCCTTTGGGCAACCCAAAACTGATACATATGAACTCGGGTGACGGAAGCTTTAAATCCTACTTGTAACATTTGGTAGTATTTAACTTCTACAATGCCACTTTCCACCATGGTCATATGTTGTTCTTTTCCACCTTCAATACTGAGATTGATAGAAAGATTATATATCTACTAACAAAGAAAGATTGAATCTACTAACAAAATATTGATAAAAGCACTATCTTTCTAGATATATCTATATAATGATCTCACTGCTAACCCATACGTGAATAAGTCCAAACCCTATATACAATTTGTTAGTTATCGGGTGCGTAATAAATCTAAAGGAGTTGGAAATTTGGCTATAGCAGGATTTATGACGGTATGACTATAAATGATGGCAAGTAGGGGCACTCACTGATCTTTTGGTCTTCTAGAAATATTTGAAGATTAAGATTTCACTAATCTTTTGGTCTTCTAGAAAGATTCTAGAAGAAGAATTTTGTGATCTTTTGGTCTTCTAGAAAGATCCTTCTAGTACCTCAAAATTGGTTTGATCTCTGACCAAGTTAACGCGCAGGGATGAAGCCTGTTATTTTTACCCATGCCATGCTTGCATTTTTCAGGGTTGAAATGTAGGTGCTTCTTGATTCAGGTTTAATAGGAAGTCTTATTTTGCGCCAATTTGAATAGGGTTGATCGGCTTTGGTTGCTGATGGGCTTTAAATTTTCATCTGGTCTTGAGGACGACAATAACAATATGGCATTGGGAAGATGTGAAGGGATTCAAGAAAGTGAAGAATCTTGCTCTTGTAGTACAGCTTTGAGCGGGAAGAGGGTGACCACTTGCTCTAGTACTGCACAAGAATTTGTTAGAGGCCCCCATAGTACTTGCTTTTAGAGGGAAGAAGTTGAGCAGGGTTTCAAGGAGTACTGAATTTCTCTATATCTGTACTAATGTCATCATAGTTGTTATGTGGATAATTCTTCCCATCTGGCCCTTTGAGGGGTCTTGTAATAAGGTTCTGTACCACATTATTTCTATAAATATAAAAACTTGCCTTCAAAAAAAAAAAAAAAATTGCAAGGTTTATAATGTCAATAAACCATTAACTTAAACCTTAAATCACTGTAGCAAAGGCACTACACAGAACACTGTAGCAACTGAAACTTTGAAACAATACAAAACCTTAAGAAGACTTTGGCTTCACACAATCAAGACGGCTTCCTTCTTAATTGATGCTCTACTGTTTCATTCAATTTAGCTTTATTTAGGATGCTTCCTGCCGATTTGGAGTCGGCAATCTGGTGGAGGCTTTTATTTCCATTTTGAATGGAGAGTTTCCCCCATACAATTCGCCTTAACCTTCTACACTGAATTGCTATATTTATAGTTTAACACTACTAACCATGTCTGATATTTCAATAAACAAGTACCATGGTTCAACATGGGCCATTTCATAATGACCATAATTCTTCATGACCAAAAGTCTTCCATTAGCTCTGTGAATCATGATAATCTAAGTTCTGAGAATAAGATACAATATCCTCAGAGCCCTTCTTCTCCTAGAGCACCTATGAACAAGATAAAATGTTCATTGATTTAAACATGCTATACATAAGTCTGAATGAACTCACCTACCAGAAATATGATGATCACAATTTAACCTGTATTTTCAACATTCCTCCTCCATCATATTTCCTGCATCTTTCCTGTAACATTTAATTCATGTCTCAACTGTTCAAACTTGCTTTCTGGCAATGCTTTAGTAAATATATCTGCCACTTGATTTGCTTGTTTTTTTATATACACTTTTGCTGCCAGATCCCTTATGAAATGAATATTCAACTCGATGTGTTTAGTCCTTTCATGGTCACTGGGTTTTCCACAATAGCTATACTGCTTTAGCTGTCTGTAACTATCTTGGTAGGTTCAGATTGGGTACAATTCAATTCATCTAGCAACCTCCTTAGCCATGTAATTACTTTTGAGACAAGTAATGGTGCTGCATATTCTGCTTCTCCAGAGGACATGGCTATGGCTGATTGTTTCTTGCTTATGTTATAAGTCCTCCTCCTAAAAAGATAACATATCTCAAAAACCTCGAACTCCTTGTGATCATCGATTTTTGCCGATGGAGGTGGCTGCGGAACTCGATCTGAAAAGGGATTAGGGTGTACGGCTCCAATACCGAAACATGAAAGACTGGGTGTAGCCGAACAGCTGGAGAGAGCTCAAGTCTAAATGCAACAACATCACTGACCTGAGTGATGATCCGATAAGGACCAAGGCGATGATAGTCAAGTTTGTTGCAGGGATGTATAGTAGGGAGGTCCTTGCGTAGGAGCCAGTCGAGATCACCAACATGAAAAGCAGGAGCTTCTCGACGATGCAAATCAACATAATGCCGATAGCCTTCCTGTGCCTGAAGAAGATGGTGTTGAAGATCAGATTGAAGAGCCTAGACTTTCTCAAGTCGGAATTCAGCACTGGGATTGATGGAGTCGGATCCGATGGCAACCAATGAGGATGCTGGCCAGTGTTAAGAAAGAACAAGGTCTGGCCAGTGGAGGCATGTACTGAGTTATTATAGGTAAACTTAACCAATGGAAACCAATCGACCCAATCATCCTGTTGATAACTGATAAAATACCTCAGATACTGCTCCAAAGTCTGATTAGTGCGCTCTGCTTGCCCATTACTTTTCGGATGATGACCAGATGTCAAAGAGCAGTCGATCACTAACGATAGTGTCTGGCATTCCATGAAGCCTGGCTACTTCACAAAGAAAAAGATAAGATGTGCATTCGCTGCTGATGGTGACATTACAAGGCATAAAATGAGCCATATTGGAGAAGCGATCAACAACGACCATGGTGGCATCATGACCCCGAGAGAGTGGCAGGTTTGAAATAAAATCCATAGAGATACTCTTCCAAGGATCATCTGGAACATGTAGTGGCTGAAGAAGACCATGATGAAGATGTCTCGGAACTGTCGCTCGACAGCAAATATCACAGAAACAAATGAAAAACTCAATAGAGCGGCGGAGCCCAGGCCACCAATAGTTTCAGCTAATGAGTTCAAGAGTCTTGGCTACTCCAAAGTGTCCAGCCATGGGTGATCATGGAAAGCCTGAAGAACCCGAAGTCTAGGTGCACTATTCGGAACATACAGAATCCCGTCATGAAAAAGGAGTCCATTATGTGTCTCAAAATGATCATAATCTATCCGCATTTGTCGAGAAGAGGATGTTGAGCCAAGATGTGAAAAGATATCTTGAGCCAATGGATCTGAGGAGAGAGCTGCCCGAACAAACTCCAGTAAGGTTGTATCATGAGGCCTCTCGAACATAGTGATAGCCATAAGTTGGAACTGATCAGGCCCGAGCATGACGTGTGACTGCTGATCAAATGCGGAATTACCTGGCTTAGGCTCAAAGTAGGAGCGTCGAGACAAGGCATCGGGCTTTCCTTGGAGAGGTCTCGGCCGGTACTTGATCATGAAATCAATGCGTGATAACACTTGAGTATGCTGCCGCGCCTGCCGACAGTTGAGTACTCGGGCATACTGAAAATATTCTAGATTTTGATGATCTGTATAGACTGAAACCTTATGAAGAGACCCTTCCAGAAGACGTCTCCACTCCTCAAAAGAATTAACTATCGCCAACATCTCTTTGTCATAAATTGGATTATTGATCTCAGCAGCCTGGAACTTCCGTGAGTGATAGGCGATCGGATGCAATTCATGGTCATCCCCCTCCTGTGACAGAATACTGTTTAGGGAAAAATCAGAAGCATCTGCTTCGATAATATATAGATGCAAAGGATCTGGATGAGCAAGAAATGGTGTCATGGTGAAAGCATGCTTCAGAATCACAAAGGCGGATTCTGCTTCCATTCTCCATTCGAATGGCACATCCTTTGACATGAGGCGGGTCAAAGGAAGGACAATCTCCAAATAATCCCGAATAACATGCCGATAGAAGTTAGCAAATCCAAGAAAATACTGAATATATCATACAGAAGAAGGTGTTTACCACTCCAAAATAGTGCTGACTTTCTTGGAATCCATGGAGACACCCTGGTGTGATGCAATAGCCGAGGAACTCAACATTATCCTGCTTGAACTGACACTTCTCCAGTTTGGCATAAAGTCCATGTTCACGCAGCTTTTGGAGGATCTTCTGGACATGCTCTTCATGCTCTTCTAGGGTCTTCGAATAGATCAGAATATCATGCAAATAAATGATAACGAAGAGATCCAAAAACTCTTGAAAAACGTTGTTAGCCATGTGCTGAAAAGCTGATGGGGGCATTGGTAAGATCGAAGGGCATGACAGTGTACTAAAAATGTCCATACTGCGTTCGGAAGGAAGTCTTCCACTCATCACCTTCCCTGATCCGAATAAGATTGTAGGTGCCTCAAAGATCAATCTTGACGAAGTATCGTGTGCCTTGCAGCCGCTCAAGTAATTCTGGTATCAGCGGGAGAGGATACCGATTGTGCACAATAATCTTGTTGAGGCTGCAATACTCCACAACCAACCATAAAGTACCATCCTTCTTGGAGACAAAGAAGATGGGGTCCCCTACAGGAGACTGAGAATGTCGGATAAATCCAGTCGCAAAATTCTCCTCAATGTAGGTCCACAAAGCCTTCAACTCTGTTAGTGACAAGCCATAGATAGAACCAAATGGTGGAGTTGTTCCTGGCTGGAGATCAATGGGGCAGTCATAGGGACGATGCTCTGGAAGCTTGATGGCTTTGACCTTGTCAAAAAACATCAGCAAAATCCTTGTACTTATCAGGAAGGGCAGGTGCGGATGTCACTGAAGCAGAGCTAGTCGACAGGTGAACTTGAATTGCAAATGCTGAATTAGGATCTTATCTTCTGGACCTGATAAACTTGTGGAGTGAAATCTTCGAGATGCGGAGCTAAAGGCGTGAAGGCACTTCCACATAAATAGGTGTTTAGGCAAGAACAGGATCAAGAGCAGGAGCAGGAGCAGGAACATGAACAAAAAATGGAGCAGGAGCAGGAACAGGAACATGAACAAAAAATGGAGCAGAAGCAGGAACATGAGCAGGAGCAGGAACATGGACTGGATCTGGACACGGAACAGAGATATGAACTGGAATATGAACGAGCACAGGATCAGGGGCCCACGATATTTTATAAACTAGAGCGGATATTGACGCAGAAGCAAGAACTGCAGATGAACTGGGACTGGGGCAAGAGTCAACAAATCAAAATGATCTAGAGCTCCAATCAATTTGTGCGTTATGCAATTCAAGCCAAGGAAGACCCAAGAACACTTGCGCATATGGGCTGGCGATGAGATTGAAGAAAATGCTGCAGGAAGCTCCCTCGAATAGAACCCGCATGGGTGCAGTACATTCTGTCACTGTGCCCGAGGAGATCTCACGTCCATCAGTCACCCTGACAGAACTAGGATGCTCTACCCTGCTTCTAGAAATGGTGTGCTTGGTAGTGAACGCGCTATCCATAAAGCAAGCATTTGCACCGGTATCAAGTTGGCCGATGCATCTAACTTCACAACTCCCGATACCAAAAATATAGAAATGAAAAAACTTCTTATTAACCTTATCTGATGGAATACTATTCTCCTGATGTATGGAAGGAGTCTAAGAAATGGCGGCCAGCCGTCGAGAGACTCCTATTACCCTGACCAACCCCTGAAGTTTTTTGACGGTCTTGGATGCTTAACTGGACATCCCCGAGCGACATGACCATCTCCTCCACAATAGAGGCAAAAGTTGGCCTCCCTCTTGCGCTGCTTCTCCACAGCAGATAAAGGTCCTCGAACAACACGGTCAATCTGCCTCGGCACCATGCGTCAGTGGCACTGGATGGAGTAGAGACTGATATTGCCGGTGCTATTGGAGGGTAAGTCTTATAACGCCTTTCCTGCTTGTGTTCAAAAAGATGATTATCACAGTGGACAACAAATTTTATGGCTTCATCCAATGTCCCGGGATTCTCCATGGTCAGCAGCATATCCTTCGCATCCTCACGGAGGCCCCGCCGAAAACAATCACAAAGAGCTGCATCATCCCAGGTTGTGTCTATGGCAACTTGATGGAATTCTGAGGCATAGACCGAGGCTGGACGGGAACCCTGCCTGAGATTGCTAAGCTTAGTAACTACCATGCGCCGATGATCTGTATCTCCAAAACGTGCCTCGAGTTTAGCAACAAACGCGGCAAAATTTTGCAACTTGGGAGCCCCCCTCTCTAGTAAAGGGGCAAACAGACTTAAAGGGGGGTTATCCATGTCTTACTATTACATTGCCATGTCTTATTATTACATTGCTATCAGTCGATCAATGAAAGAGCATTGGACTTCTCAATTATGTTGACAGAAATGTAATTTCTTGCAGTATGTAATTTGCTAAAATATGTACAGGAGCAGTGTCCTTCTTTACATGTTTTCAGATTTATAATAATAATGATAAAACTATTAATCCATATCTAATGTTTATTGTATGGGAACATCATAATGCATGCATAGATTTTGAGCAGTACAAAACCACAATCTAAAGTAATAATGCAATGCAATTGAAAAATTGGATGGCATGATAGAGATACGAGGTGACCGTGAGATGAGGTTTCCCAGAGGCATTGATTTTATAGAAAATGTGCATTAACCTCAATGATGTTTTGACCTCTGCCAATGTTAATGCTTTACTTCCCACCTGGTCATGCGTTTTGCTTCATTTTTCTTCAACAAGATAGCATATATGAGGTTTAGTGAAGCATCTGACAATGTTGTGTTAATAAACACAGTGTCCTTTTGGATATATTTACAGACCTTAAGTAAACTAGTATATTGTATGAGAACATCATGCATCGAGCCACTGATTTCATTAGTACAAACCCACAATCTAAAGCAGTAAGGCAATGCTGCAATGCAGTAGGCAAATTGGATAGGATGATAAGGATACGAGTAGATGGATGTGAGGCGAGGTTGTCCAGGGACATTGATCTTCAAGAATACGGATCGAAGAGGATGGCCATAGAAGTCAACAAAGGATCAGAGGAGGGGCCAACGTGAAAGTTGAGTGTATTGAATTGGACAATGAGTCATGTGATACACTAGAGAAAATGTTGGACATAAATGAACCATTGGAAAATATTACAAGGCTGGGCACGAACCCTAAAAGCTAGACCTTGACCAGGAGCTCTGTCGATGGCGATGGCGACGGACGCGCACGGGCTCTTTGTTACTGCTGCACTTGTCCCTGTTCATCGTAAATCGTTTCCATAACATCTTTACGGCAAGTAGAGCAATTCCTTTCACAGGTTTTTTTCTTTGCCCAAAAGCATGTTCCCTTTGCTGCGGTACTGCACCGCCGGTATTAAAGATCAGGTGACATTTTCTTTGATGCGTGGTGTTGCGTATTTTGCCCTGTCTCATGTTCAGAAATTCTGCGTTTTTGCTATGTTTACGAGTGCGGAAACAGACAGTGAGGTGGTTTCGTTAGATTAGAATTGAATGCTACTTGCAGAAATATTTTAATATATTTGCCTGTTTGTGACTTTCCGCATTGAAAACGAAGTTTCCACATATCTCTGCAGACCAGTTCTCTGAATGTTGTGAAAGCATACTGTGCTCAGATTTTGCAGGCTAAACATTCATGCCTTTACACACCACATCAAGGGACTGTTTGTCTTCAGGTTCGGGCATTGCTTCCTGGAAATGCTTGCTTTTACTTAGGAAACGTTGATGCTTGCGCTGGATATATCACAAGACTCGTGGGTACTGTAATAGGACTTAATGTTTTCCGTTTTTTTGGGAAAGAGCGTAGTGCATTGATGTACATACTTTTTGCAATGTCACTTTTGTTTGGATTATGCTTATTCCTAATTGTTATTACACCAAATTACTTGCTTGCAAAATAGCGCAACCCACCCTGCCAGTGTATCAATCCACCACAGGTGCCACTGCCTTGCTCATGGTCACACATGCCTTGTGGTGGTGATTCTGAAGGTTGTGGCGTACGTGTGGCTGTGTCCACAAGGGTGCCATTGAATGTTTTGTGTCCAGTTTTTCCTAATCAATCTCCAGCAACTTATCACTTGTTTATCTAGCTGCTCATGGATCTGAATTCCTATGTAGATGAGGAAGAGGAGATTGAAATAATTTTTTCTATCCAAATTCCTTCTTAGTGTAGATCATGAAATTGTAGACGACGAAAGGAGGATAAAGGATGGAGAGAGGTGCTAACCAGCATGATGAAAGGATGTTGTGTGGCAAAATAGAAACGACAAAAGGAACTTTGTGGGTTCATCCTTGACCCTTCTTCTAATTAGAAGTGATAAAAGGGGATGTTGGGGCTTGCTAGTGCAATTGAATTACTGGTAGAAATGTACGTTGATGTGAAAATGGACAAGATTAATGATAGGGATTGTAAAAGAAAGTTTTATTCTGTCCAATTGCATAGGGGCTAATGGCATTCAATTTCACTTGGTGCAAAGCCAGGGAAGGACAAGATTGAGTTGTTAATTAAAAAGTACATGACAAGATTGAGCTTATAAATAACAAGGTGCTAGGTGTTGATGCACAAGAGGTTGCCTTCACGATTGCACTGATAAGATGCATATCAGTGCATTAAAATAAGGTGCTAACGCACAGTGGGTTGCCCTTACAATTACTTTATAGAAAGAAGAAAACAGGGCTTGCAAGACTAGGGCATTTGTATGAGGCTCACAAATTCCTCCAAGGCATGCCATATTCTCCATCTGAAGATATGTGGACAGTCTTACTCAGTGCGTGCGTGCGGTACTTTTGGAAAAATAGATCTAGGAAAGAAATGCATTGAGGAGCTTGTCTCAATGAACTTAGCAAACACTTGGTTCTTATGGCAAACCTGTATGCAAGTAAAGGCAAACATAATGATGCATATAGAATAGAGGGGTTAAGGACCCATGCAAGTGCTATGAAAATACCGGCCAGTGCATGCATAGAAGTGGAGGATGAGGTGCATGAATTTGCGGAGTGGGTGGGAAACAAAGTGATAAGCTGTTACAAATGTTGGAAATGCTGAGTTCTTGTCCTAGGCAGGAAGGACATGTGCCAAATTTGGATTTGGTTCTGAGACCTATTTCAGATGATGCAAAGGAAGCAGCATTGTGATGTTATGAGCAGGCAAGCCACCAAAACGTACATGTACATAAGTTGATTTCATTGATTTCATAGAATCGAACCTAACCAAGTTGGACAACATCCCCAAACCTTAACCAAGTGAGAGGGCCACCATCCCTTCCTAACAAGTTTATTTCAGTCTAGTATGCCCAAGAATATGAATGTGCCTGAGATGGTAGCAAAACAGAAAGTAGTTGGAAGAGAAAATCGTGAACCATGTTCAATTTTTTTACACTCTTTTGTACAGATTTCTCATAGAAATGTCGTCTTTTGACATTTTTAATCTTTCATACTTATAAGATTTCAAGCTCCATTCTTTCTTTATCAATTCCTAATGGTGCAAACAATTTTCAGAAAACAATGTAAGACCCTCTTGTTGTCCTTATGAAAATGGTACTTTACTGCTGACTTCCGTACAATAGGCCACATTGATGATCAATCCTCCTATGATTTCAAATTAAGCTTGGTCATTTTGGCCAGTGCCTATCCCGAGAATGGGCTAAATGTATTTCCATGTCAACTGTTCTGTCTCACCATAAAAATCAATTCAAGCAAGCTGCAAATGCAAGTTCTTTTCATGATCACGTACTCCGCAACCTATATAGACCCTAGAAGCATGTCATTGAATGCAACTTAAATATATTAATAATGTATTAATCAAGCCATTTAGGCCCCAGGCCTCGAGATGTTCATTCTAGAACATATTTCGACTCAAAATATTTCATGAATTCAAGTAGATTCATTATATCCTAACTTCACATATGCGCTCAAAAGGTGTGCCTCATGGAGATCTTTTAAAGTGTGCATAAGAATCACATCTCAAGAATGCATGTTCCTCTGTTTCAATTTCTAGCTCTAAACATCCAGGGCAAAATCTCTTACTACGAGTACCAGTACCAATCCACCTTCCAATCTCTATATGGAGTATATGTGATGACAATTGTAGCTAAGAAATAAGCATCCGATTTTTCCTATCTATATTGGCAAGTTCATCAGCCTAAGAAGAGATGTTGCTTTTAAGCATAGATGAAAAAGCTTAGCAAAAACATTGCTTACCAAAATCGTTCGATAGTTTCTCACTTCAATCTTGCTTCCAAATTTATGGATAGGAATTGTCCTATTGATACACCATTCACCTGAAAAATTTCCCCTCATAAGGCGTTCATTGCATAAATCAGTCAGCAACATACGGAATTTATCTCCTCCATACTTAGACAATTCAACCGAAACCTCATTCAGTCACTAGCTTTGCCATTGTTCATTCTTTTGAGACCACTTTCCACATCTTCCACTGTAAATATTTCGTTGGGTTCTCCTTCAAATATCATTTGCTCTACTTGGAGAGTATTATAAAGCTCTTTTATCCAGTTTAAGAGTGTCATCTAATGTCTCCATACTTTTTGAGCAATACCAAAATCGCTTAGGGTCTACTTCTGTAATGTAAATCATCCTTTCATGTTCCTGATGCCTCCTACACCAATCTCTCCTCTTTTTTTTTCAAACGCCCTGTACTGTTTGATCTTAGCATGATTCTCTGCTTCGACACACATTCATTTAGCAGCAAAACATTCTGCATCAAACCATTTGCTTTTTGCCCAACTATTTTTCTTTTTTTTCTTAATCAAGTCAGATACAGTCAATACCTCATTTATTTGTTCCAAAATGCCCTCGACCAACAAAGTATAGATAGCTTATGTTACGAATACATTCTATAAGTTAGAATGTGATAATAAAGTCCATACTTTATAAACACCATGGCAACTAGAATTAGCTACTCTAATTGTCATGCCAATTATAGCGCACCATAGAATTAGCTACTCTATGATTGGTGTTCTATGATTGGAAGAGATTAATAAAAGATGATGCTAATCCAAGTGATGGTTTACAATAGCCAGAGCCAATAATGGATGAGTGGCCGAGAATAGATCCTGGGGATTTATAAAGGCATGGCCTGAGAACAATAGACATCATGGATTGTCTCATGGATTGTGTGGATTGCATCATAGTTCAGGAGAGGAACTAGCGGCGGAGTCTGGGACTCCTAGCGGTTATTTCTGTATTCAGAGAAGTGCTAGTTCCGTGGTCGGGTTGGTTGAACTTTGTCTTATCTCTTGTGTTTACCTATATCAATAAGAATCCTTCTTGGTGTGCCTTTTTGTTAACTTTTTGTCTAACAGTTTATCATCGAGCAAGTGTCCATATCTCCAGCCTTTTTATAAGTCAGTCTTATTTTAGGCAGCGGTATCATGGGAGCTTCTTATGCTTCACTATAGCTAAAGTAAATCCAAGAGGACTGTGATCCGAGTCAGGATCCCTTGCCAAGGGTTTAAAATCTAAAGTAATATCAATATGACGAGGATCTCCTATCAAATAATCCACAACACTACTGCCGTTGGGTGAGTGATAAGTAAAGTTCCATGATCCTGGAAACTGTGCAATGCCATTGTGCAAAACAAAGTTAAAGGACTCACACATAGATATCATGTGCTACCCCATCTTATTAGATATCATATCAGCAGATTTGCAATACAAGATTCATCTGATTGTTCTAATAACCATAAAGCATTGCCTTCTCCAAAAAGAGGTGACGCTTGTTACTTATGCGACCATTAAGCTCCCTTGTTATAAAGAAATGTCCATGCTCTTTAAAGCGCACAATACCAGCTGACAGGTAAAGTACAACACAAGTATGCCATTACCTGAAAGCATCCCATTGCCCTTGCTTCTCATTGTCAAATAATATCCTATCAAAACGTGACATGAATATTATCCCAGTTTGTGAGTCAAGATATTCTCATGTTTCTCCTCATAGCTTTCTTCTAATACCCTTAGGACAAAGAACATATATCAGATCTTTGTAGTACATATTTTAAGCATTGTACTGAAGACATATATGTACGTCAGACATTCAGACTGCCCCAAATATGGTCTTTTAAAATCTAAATACCATGGACAATTATAGGGCTCACGTTCTGCTCCAAATATGGTCTTTTAAAAATCTAAATACCATAGACATTACCAATTATAGGGTCTCGCTCTGGACAATCGTTTGCAGATGTAAGTGTATAAGATGTGACAATATAGAAACTGGAAATTTTATATACTATCCATCCACCTGTAAGAGGGTATTGAACAAGCATCAGCTCTAATCCACCTACAAATACCTGATCAAAAATTTTGAATGTGCACATTACTTAACACTTTGAACTTGCACTTTTCTTAACAGGATTTACAGATAGGAAGCCTGCTTCATTTAACATTTAACATTTAACATTTGACATGCCTTATTATCAACAATATCATGCTTCTATAAGAACTGCATCGTCCACAACTTTTCACCTTCAAACACATCAAGTCATAAAGATATACACCATTAGCACCATTTGGTTCCTCCCACTTTGTTGATGATAATCCATCGAAAACGGATGAAGCTGCAAAAGATATTGATTAAATATATACCGACAAAACAAATAGAAGTTGTGGTTCTTGGAGATAACAATTTGGCAGTCCTATACAATTCCAAGTGGCAGTTCTTCACCACTTGCATACGAATGTCTATCACCTACATCACATATTCGTTTTGCCCCCCTTAGGTGTTCCCAAGATCCAACTTCAGCTTTATATTCTGTGACATGGTGTATCCCGTTACTTAAACCTTTCAAGTGTTCTAAAGCAACATGAAGGGCAAGTCAAGTAGGAACAGGGAGATCCTTCTAACTTATTTGATTTCCACACATCTCTAAGTTTATTGCGTGCAACAAAGGCCAGCCTTCTCAAACAAACAAACAAACTATTAAGACGAATGATTAAGCAATTGAATGCCTCAGAAACAAACATCAAAGCAAGAAATCGCTAGCCCAGCACCATCTGCAAAACCTTAAGCTTACCAAAACTGGAAGAAGCTTTGTTATAACTCGAAGCCAGAGCTGAATGAATCTAATCTGGCCAGTCTTGCTCTAAACCTGAGCCAGATGAAGCTAATCCGACCACAAATTTAGCCATCTAATTCCATATTTGAATCACTCCATATAGATTAGGAAAAGGCGAACCTAACTATCTACTCGACGACCAGATCCCACTATAACGAAGTCCTCACGCAGATCGAGGGTAGGCAATCCAACGCCTAATGGTCTCTAACAAAGAGGAAGTTTTGATCTGAACCGTTGAAAAGGCATTTCAAATCCATCTAAGCCTTCCAAGCCTAGAAGCCCACCTTCAGACCACCAAAGAAGGGTTTGCCCTTCGGGTAACCCAAAAACATTATAAATTGAAGCAGCAAAATTGCACCAAGAAAAAAGCATTTGTGGCAGCAAAATACACATTTTGCTTCATGGGTTTTCAAAAACACTTATAAATTTCAAAGCAGCAAAAAATTCCAAAAAGCAATTTTTCGACATCGCATTATTTTCACCGCGTGATCAATCTATGTTCAGGAGCCCATTATTTTCTCAATGGAGCTACTTCAGGTATGGATCCATCCCATGCTTCTTTTATTTTCTTGATGGAGCTTAAAAATCTTATAGCTATTCATGAATGTTCCATAGAAGACAGCGGATCTGTAGCTTCATGCCTGTCTGCGAAGCATCTACTGTTCCCGATTACACGAGGATAAGGTGTTTGATTTTTTCTGTTGTGTTTGGTTGATTTCTCCCATTTCAGAGTCTTCCATGGTTTATGAAACGTTTGTTCGACATGTCATATTTTTTGCATGCCCTTCTCTTATAAAGATTCATGTTTGTTCCAGGTCAGACGTGGTATCGAAGATGCACAAGCGCAAGAGTTCATTACACTTGACTCAGATTCTTGGGTAATGCTTGGGGTTTGAATCATGGCGATCAAACATCCAATGGTTATATGCTTACGACATTCTTGTCAGATCAATCTAATAAGGTTCCCATCTTATCACACAGACGCACAACAGAAATTCTTCAGCTCCATTCAGATACTCCAGCTTTACATATCATTTTTATACCTGGCAATCCAGGTTAGAGCACTTGAATGGCTAAGCCAAAGGCATATATGCTAGTGCTCATGAAGCTTGATTTTCCTGTGATAGGTGTTATAGCTTTTTATCAGGATTATTTAGAGGAGCTCTTTACCCTTTTTAACGGTGCAGCTTCAATTACTGGTATTATAATGTAGAGAACCTTAAATTATGCCTTTCCATCTTTAGCAAATATATCAGACTGATTTTGCATTTTAATCATTATCCTTTACAATTTGCGTCTTCCAATTCACATGCAGGTCTAAGCCATATTGCTCATACTGCGAAGGTGAGCTGCCAATTCTTGCACTTGGTTAATTCGATTAACTCTTATTGCAAATGTTTTCTGGATTTTTTCTAGTTCATGTTGTAAATAGTATTCCTATTCAGGAATGGGAAGGTGGAGGATTCTTTTCCCTGGATGAGCAAATTCAACACAAGGTAAGCATCTTTAGCATTTTGCTATTCTGCCAAGATACGGGTTTATTGACGGTGCCTTATAGCATGCCACATACCTAGATGATTTCTTGCTGATTAATTCCGGTTGTTAAATATCCGGCAATTGTTTGTACTATCACACACAAAAAACTAATGATGGTCAAGGATTTTTTTTTTTAAAAGTCTGTTCATATATGCAGTTACCAAATTCTGCTCAGGCTACTTCACGAGATAGGTTGAATAGCAGTGGTCTTTGAAGCTCTCCGTCAGCTCCGTGGAACCTTTCATCATGTCAGCCCCCGGCCAGAAATTGAATAGGACTTTGATTTTTCAGTTTAGAAGCTAAAAATCTCCTGATATAAACCTTAAAGCCATGTTTATTGTATTCATATTTGAATTGGATGTTTGAATTGTTGGTGCGAATCATCTGCTTGCCATTGTTTTTCCCTGCAATTCTCAACCCAATTTGGAGTTCTTGCACAAGTTACTTTCTGCACTCTCAATTGCTGTATACATGATGCTTGTCTGAAGTAACTAATCAACTTAAGCTGCACCTGTGTTTGTATATTTGATCTTAAATTCTGGTATATCAATTTTAAGCTTTTGAGCCTCGGAGCTAATCGTGAGATATGATTCTCTGCATTCCCATAACCTAGTTACCGATTCATCTGAAATAAAGAATAGCAAGAATGGAGCATTTCTCAGAACACAAATCACATGTGCTGTGTGCATGCATGATCATTCATAGTGTTGGTCTTTTAGTAGATGATATATATGATAACGTTTCTTTTTCATGGATATACGACTGAGATACTACTTCTTGCACAGGTTCACTATCTGAAAGAAACAGCAGGAAGAAATGATATTCCTCTTATGCTGGTTTGTTGCCATCACTAATTTGCATATTGTTTGTGATAAGTTTTTGCTATCTGTAATTTTTGCTGAAAGTCGTTGTGTATGAGAATTTTGATGGTTGATAGAAACATCAGTCACCTAAATAACTAGGGCAGTTGGATAAAAGCAATCTGCTGGGTCTAGATGCGAGTATCAGAAATTTATAAAATGGACTATCCGATGGAAGAATACTTGTATAAGCCTGAAGGTAAATGAAATATTATTTAAGAGAAACAGCTGATAAGGTCAAATGAGCTAGAGATTAGCTTCCTCAGTTCATATTTTCTTAGCAAGCCTGTTGCTTCTCTTATTTATTAGCACATCTGCCTTGAGAAATGCTCTCACGTAGAAATTGCTCCATGGTTTGGACCTCGAGTGACTTAGGTAGTGACTACACTAAATATAGCTCCTATTCAACTTACTGACTTTCCTTTCTCTTAAAATGCTCCGTTAAACTTGATTTGAGGATTAGCGGTTTAAGGGCCATTTCTTGGTTCGTTTTCGCAATGAGGTTTCAGTCCCTCTCCAGAAAATATTTCCTACGAACCACACACAGATACTACTTGTTTTATTTTTGCTTTGTTATATGTTGGATCTGGCGCCACATCTGCCTTATTTGGACTCTCAGCACTGGCAGCATTGAAGGTGAATTGCGGGGAAATTTAGTTCCCATATCTCAATTATCCCACAAGCCTTCTTAAAATAATGAACGGCGCTATGGCTTATGATACAGGGAAATAGACGAGTATAATGGTAGGGATATGGACTTTCGGGAAGTTCATGAGAAATGTATTGACCAGAATGATGGGCAAATAGGAAGACGAGAACCTCTTTAGGTGGGAACAGCATTTGGAATGTCGTAAGACTTCGAGAACTGGCTCTCAGCTATTTTTCTATCCTTTCCCAATATTGCGAACATGGTATCAGAAACATCAGGTCTATTTCTATCCTTTCCCAATATTGCGAACATGGTATCAGAAATATCAGGTCTATTTCTCTTCTGTAGAAATTCATTCTACCTTGTGCGTTTATCCACAATCTCAATCCACTTTTGTGTATTAATGTCCCACCATTTTGCGCCTGCATAACACCATCCATGTTTAACTCTCCTCCATGCTACCTGGAGTTAACCCTATGCTATGCTATATGCAATAAACTGGCAAATCTTTCTGCTAGCGTAATTGGGTATGACATTGGGACTTCAACCAAGCTTAGCTGTGAGAAAAACATTTCTGAATTCATTCTATGTTTGACCACGATTTCCGTGCAATCCAGGGCCCGACACTTGGCAGCCAAATAAGATTACTGGTTGCAGCAGTGTTTTAGATAATTGTAAATGCATATCCCAGTCCCATAACTGAATCTTATGGCATGTAGCCTGCATTGCAAACAATGCCTTTCTCCCATTTGTCTATTGCACTATTCCACTTATAATTGTTTGTGGTCTCAAGGCAGTACTCATGACAATTAGTTTGTTGAATAGTGTGATTTCCATAAGCAACTGTGCATTTCTTCTTGGTACAAAAATTCATTACTTTGGTCTTTTACAAAACTTTAGCACCTCAATCTGTTGCTGCAACCTCTCAAATTGAGTGCACGACAAGCATTAAATCAGCACACCACCAACACAATTCTGCTTGAGCTAGCCTTCTAGTTCCTCAGTATATCCAGAAAGTGTTGGAGATGCTGGGAAACCATAGTCAACTCCACCGTTACTTGTGATTTAGCACCATCACATTCTTCGGCCACGGGAAAGCTATGTTGAGCCATGATTTTTTCATACAATCGGCTTAGCACGAAACTCTCTGTATTTCTGCCTAACCAAATGGTCAATGGTGGAGTGACCATGACAAAAACCTGCTTGCCCCAAAGCTCTAATATGATTTTGCCAATCTAAGCCATAAAAAGTGTACGAGAAATTTTCAACACTTTCTATCTTCCCCTTGATAAACTACTGTCCTACTGGTCTGCCACTCCAGACAATAACTTGAGCGTTCTCAAGCACTGAAGGTCTGGAGGCTTTCCATAGATGAGGACCATATAAATATATTCTAAACAATTTGCCATCATGTGCTCCAACAAAAACGTGTCTTCCATGCACTTCAATATAGTACAGAACTGAACCCTATGGCTGAGTATACAACACAACAGTATGTATTAGATCATTTATCTGTTATGGAATGACACTTGATTTGTCAAATGAGGGTTGGCCTACAATTGGGTGTGGATGGTGGCATAAAGTTCCTAGATCTCAAAGTACTTGCAAATATGTGGTTTAAGGGAAGTTGAAGACGATCATCACTTTCTTATCGATTGTGCTTGCTGAGATTTTAAAAGAACATCCTCCTCAACGTACAAAATGATCAAATGTTTATGGTTGGATTTTTTGGTAACTCCTCTCCTAGACCATAATGTCTTTATGACATGGTGAATCAATTTATTACTGTTCCTGTTATTGTTATTCCTTCCAGGATGGCATTTAAATTTGACCTAGTTTGTGGAACGATTGCTATCAGGTGGGCCATTCGATTGGAGCATACATGGCGGTTGAGATTTTAAAAGCTCTACCGGACAAGGTATTAAAGAACATAATTTTGTTTGTTGTTCATTCACTTGACACAACATGACTCGCATCAAATATTATTTATATATAGGCCATAAACAGAATGTGTCAATTGCCACTTATAAATGGTTTAAAGTGGCTACACAACATGTTATTAAGGGATTGTGGCTTGCTGTTTGTGTTCATGGATAAGTACTCGCTCTCTAATTTGTTCTTATGCTGGTGCTCCTTTACTTGAAGGCCTAGTGGGAACTAGATCTCAAGTTTTATTGCTAAGAAGAGATTATGGAATCCAGCATAATACTAGTTTAGTGAGAAAATGTACAAATATAAACTGGGGGGTTTTTAATTAACTTGCCTTATGTTTTACACGTGTCAGCATAGGTATGCCATGTCATTGGATTATTTCCTTTCTTAACTGTGAACCATCAGTCTCAAAAGCAGTGGTTCCTCAGTAAGGTTGTCAGGTAAGAACAAATTGGCAGCTTGTGTAATTTACAGAATTATTAGCCAATTAATCTGCAATAGAAGTTGTCATTCATAATGTACTGTTTGTATGGTGAAGGCCTCGTCACCTGCATATAAGGATTATATTTAGTATGCTAATTATTTCAGTCTTGAAATTTTGTGTGTTCTAGTATCATAACCTCAGTATTACCAAGGGTTTATCCTTGATGCCTAACTAATCTGCTTGGGCTTTATTTTCTTGTCTTATGAACTCTTGCCAAAGCTGGTCTGCTGTTATCTCTTTCTTTATTCCTCTTTTCTCCTGGATAACTCAGGCCAAGAGTAGGTCCACGTTGCTTTAGGATACAGCTTTCACTTGGTTCCCATGATTCTGCACCTGCCATCTCTTATGCAGAGTCTCAAGTATGTAGCTGGCAGCACCTTATGTTGTTTACCCATGAGTGATGTTAGGTGAGGTATGTTACGAAAAAGGTAAGGACATCATCAAAGCAACTATACCTATACAATGCTAACTTGTAGATCACCATAGTTGATCCTAGGCCAGAGCTAAAGACTTTTTAGGCACTTAATTAATCGTCCTTGATGCTATAAGGTAAAAAATCATACATAGACATTACAAAAATAAAACTGCTTTATCGGCTATATTACCATTTTGATATACATCCTTCGTGTGTTGCAGAAGTTCATTCTTGCGGATGGTCATCAGCCATGCCGCTGGGCTTATTGGAAAGTCTCCAACGTGGTTACCTAAAAACCTATTTAAAGCATTATATGGGAAATCATGGGGATCATCTGCTTTAGATAATGCTTGCACTTATCTGCTACAGGTAATTGCAGTGTAGTTTGGCATGTCAAGGTCTTTTCGCCCTCCCTAACTCTTTACTGGTAATGCAGAAATCGGTAGTAGAGAATATGATGTTTATGGCCATGACAGAGTTTGAGCAGCTCGGGGAGGAACCTGAATGGGGGTTCTTACATGCAAACCAGAGAAGAATCTCACTTTTATTTGGAGGTGACGATCATTGGGGACCATTGGCACACTTTAAAAAGGTATTACACGACATCAAAAGATTATAAAAGACATTCCATCAAAACTGAAAGAAAAAAGAAAGTCCAAACACGTTACATGAATTAACAACATGATGATTTAAACAGGTGCTAGAGCAAGCTCCGGAGATGGACTCGACAGTAGACACATGTGGCATTTTGCATGACTTTTGTTGCTCCAATTTTGGATCAAGCTGGGTCGCTCAGTACACGAGGGATGTTATTGGACGGATTAGGAGTGTGGACATGAAGGATATTACTCAATAGGAACTATTCTCCCTAAAGTTATGGATTGGAATAACCTATTATTTTATTGAACCTGTTCTTTTACTGAGCATTGCTAAGTATCCGTGCTATAACCTGGCCATCTTGCTGGATAAATATCTCTAATAAACTGAAATTTCCTTATATTATGTCAAGCAACGTCAACTGCTTTTGGGGGACGTCGGAACAAAGATGAAATGAAGGTGCAATGCTTGGTATTGGCATTTCAGTTAATAAGCTGCTAATGCAACAAATTGTCTGAAATAGATCAACTTGAACGATCTGTTTGACATGAAAGGGCACTTGAATCGATGCATTGTATTGGCTCCCGATTTGGGCTTGGATCCTAGAGGGGTATTAGACTATGTGGAACAGGGGTAGTAGACTCTGTGGTTTCAACATTTTAGGTCTTTCTAGGTTACTCATCTTTAATTGTGTTATGTTCAACTTTTATTTCCAACTATTGGTCTGGCGAATATTTTGTGTTTTATGCCAGATCAATGGTCATGTCTTTTTTCAGCCGAAACTAAAAAACATGATTGAATGGTGTGGATCGAACATATGGTGTCGATTGGAAAGGAATTAAGGGAGGGAAAAAAAAGGAAAGCCAATGGTGTGCATCTATACCTGCCTATGCTTTCTCTCTTGAACTAGGCATCATTTGCAAGGGAGGACTGCTCGAAGCAAATTTAGAGCAAGGGAGCCAAATCCGCCATAGTAAGGGAGCCAAATGGGTCTGCCCAATCTCATAACCCAAAAGAGACCCACACTCAAACCGGTTTGCTCAAACACAAGCTCTTCCGACATATTAGGGCAGCCAAATCGCTCTGCGCAATTGCATCACCTAAAGGAAACCGGTTGGCATATAAAGGCGATGTCAAAGCCCTCATTGCATTGCCAAAGTGGGATTTGAACCCACAGATTCCAAATGGATATCCTCTTTTGCCCTCACTCATTGCATTGCCAAAGTGGGATTTGAACCCACAGATCCCAAATGGATATCCTCTTTTGCCCTCACACCAGAAGATTTGAAGGAAAAAAACCTGCCTCTGTATTGATTCTGCCCAGCATTTGCGGCAACAAACTCGCACCCACAATCAATCTTGCAAATCATCGTCCTCTGCACCAAAGGATCTATTCGACAGTCCCGGCATGCAAGAAGATATCACATGCATCGTATCTACCCATGAAAACTCACAAAAAATTAGGCTCCTCCATTTCTATTTCCATACCTTTACAAAAGCAACCACAAAAATTACGCCTAATTAGAAACATCTCCCTTAAGCCAATTAAGCACCTCAAACATGGCAAAAATTACGGTTTTCTATGCAATACAATACCGAAACCATAGTCTCAACCACTGCAAGAATACCCTCCTGCAATAAGAAACGAATTGGGCAAACTATATGGACCTACAATTCCAAGTTGATATTAGACAAGTTGAATACTTTCAAGAAGAGAAGAGACGAGCGGAACTGCTATTCTGAAAAAAAAATGGGGGTATTAGACTCGTCTAAACTCACGTTGCATTCCACAAGTCAGATACTTAAGGGGGTATTAGACTTGCCTAAACTAACTACTCCTATTGTGGAAGTTGAATACCCCTTTTGGCTATCCCATAAGTTGAATACCCCCCTCCCCCCCCCCTCTTTTTAATTTCAATATACCAAGGTATTAGGCTTAATCACAGGTTTATTGCACAAGTGGAATACCCTCCTTGCCTTTCTCGAGCATCAAGATTGCAAATAAACTCCAAGCATAACTTCTAATGGTTCTAAATTTGTAAATATTTCATAGTCACCATTGTTTAATGGCCCAAATCTTTTCATCTTTAGTTAGAAAGGAATAGTTTCTTTAACGTTAAGTTTATAAACCACTAGTGTTTCATCATCAAACCATTCCAACTTAGTTTATTAACACCGTACAATTTCATCAGTTCAGCATGCAATCGTTTTTTAGTCTAAACCATAACATTTGTTCAGGATGCAATGGTTTCTTAGTCTAAACCATTTTTGGTCACTGTGTTTTAACATTCCTAGTTTAATGCGTTAAAACATGAATAGTTTTTTTTTTTTTTTTTTTTTTTTATATATATTTTACACGCATTTCATCAACCACATAAATTTAAAGATAAAGAGATAGCAAGGCTTCGAGGATTTGAACCTCACCATCCCCACTCAAATTGTAATGGTCCTAGGCACTAAGATGCCAGCATTGGTACAATAATTGCACAAAGCATTTATCTCAAAAATTTGGGTATATGCAAGGATATTTGCATAGCATATATCCACATATGCCAAGGGTTTTCAAAAAGGATTTTTGCAAAAGAGAGCTTTTGGAAATGTGCATAATTTTTGCAAAGAGAGGGCTTTTGGAGTTTTGTTGTTGAGGAGCAGAGCTTTGAGAGTTGCTGGATTGCACCGGAGGAAGCTGGATTGCACCAGAAGGATTTGCACCAGAAGGAATAGTTGGTAAGCTCACGCTTTGAGACTGCATCAAATTTTCTTTCTATCAGGTGGGGTTTTCAGTCTAAGGACTCAATTCGAGATTGCTTAGGCTGCCAAGATTAAAGCATATATCGCTCTGGATTTGAATTATTAGCATAAGGTTTAGTATCTTCAAGCGAAGGAATGAAAACAAATTCAAGGTATGGAGGACCAAGTCGGTTCATGAATAAGAGAAGCTAAAACTAATCAGTTAGCTTCGAAATTGATCTAGGATGTATCGAAATGAGAAATTATATGTCGTAGTAATGGTTTAGGATTTGCAAGAAAGTATTTCACAGCTAGATTCAGAACTGCCAAAAGTATTTGGAAATGGGCTGGAGCAGATCGAATAGCCTGGATTTAGGTCAAAATTATTGTTAAAAGGGTCGACTTGGCCTCAGATATCATGGGTCATGGCTAATCAGGCAAGCCGAGTTCTATGCAGATCGGGAACAGACCCAATTTTGGGTCTCCATTATTTTTTTCTTTTTGGTTATAATTGTTGGTTGCTTTGGTAGAAGTAATGTTCACATGTAGGACATTTCGTGGGGTAAGGGCGTAGCGAGACTGTTAGGGTGAGCCAAGCCCGCACCCCAAGAAGGGGAACATTCAACCTACGTAATGTTACAGTGGAGGTAATTATGCAATGATGTGGCCTAATATACACTCATCACATGGCATTGGCAAAAAAAATTGCACCTTGAATGTACCACAAGAGATTACTGAAAATGATATAGGTCTAAAATTGGCAATAATTGCCTCCACCCCTAACAGTATGTTGATTTATTTGTTATTGTTGTTGATTATGATAGAAATAAGACACCAAGGTCTAAGAGAAGTGATAAATGTAAAGATAGGAAGGAGATGGGGCTTGAGCTGAGTGCAGATCCTCCACCAAATAAGCTGGTGTACTGCATGAGATAATTAAATAAGAAGAGGTGTCGAAACTTGTTTTGCTTGATATTAAGTGTTAAGTAAGGGAGGTAATGTCTAAATCATAATTGAGTAACTCAGATATCTATATGGGCTTGCCTCGAGATGGAACTAGCCTCAGGACTGCTTGACATAAGTTCCAGGCAGTTGCGGCCAGGAGACCTTACAGATTTTTAAGTTGTAAATGCGTAGTTGGGGCTCCGCTTGCATGCGCCAAATAATGCCTTAGCTATGAAAGTGGCTTTCAATATTATAATTCTGAAAACTATAGCTAGGGGGCCTTATAATTAAATAAATTGAGAATGGTGGCATGCACCAATGGTACATAACCAGTGCGACCTAGCAATGAAACTAGCTACTTCAACTGGACAGACTGGTATGATGGACATCCTCGGCAAGAGTGGTCTGCACATATATAATAAAGGTCATATTTGAACATCACATGTCATGATCTAATTATGGTGTCACTGTGTCCTATTGTCTTGGCTTGGTATTATGTAGTTGGATCCTCCGAGGTTGGACTTCCAGGTTCAGCGGCCTGGGTAGTTCTGGCATTCTTATGTCATCTGTGTTCTATGTTGTTCTTGTGCCTATGACACCGAGCGTAGTTCTCTTGGCAAGGATGCTACGTCACCTTTGTGACGCTATGGTAAGATGTCCTCCAGTGCCAGACGTGGGCTGGGAAGGGTATGCACATACGAGGTTCACCCCACCACTCCCGCTACAGGGTTTGGAATGTAAGTTGGCTGGGCATTTTTCTGTTAACAGGGCCGACATGTAGATTGGCTGAGCTTCCCATTGTCCTGGAGCTTTATTTATGATGTTCTGGTACTTTGGCTTTGTTCGTAGCTCCTGATGCTCATGATATTTCTTTGATGTTTCTCTATTGTCATTGTCTGTCATTGCACCATAGCGTCTTGTGTCTTTGTATTGCTCACGCTCTAGTTATTCAAGATTCCAGGGTCCCGGGGGATTCACCTATCTATATTTGGGATATGGCATCTGCGTTCCTAAGGTAATAAATAAATCCCTTATCTACCACTCTTCACAACAAAAAAACCCTTCTCATACACCCCAGTCATCTCCTATATTTATAACCCATAAATTATTTCTACATACCCCGTATTTCTCAAACCATATAAAACATTACTTAATTCATCGAATCTAGTGAAAATGTTGTTTATATACGATTAAAAATAAGAACCTGGTTAAAAATGAAGAACCCTTTGTGTATCTCCTACGCAACCAAACAAAAAAAGTGTATTTTGCGGAGTAAGTATACGTACGCAATCAGTAATAAAAAAACCCATTTCTTCCGCGATGATGGTTTTTACACAAAACAAATGTGAATCCCCCTTGTCCAGGGTGTTTCCATGTATGGAGCAGCAGTTATGGGATCCCCGCTTAGTCACGAGGACTAACCCCAGTGAGTGCATGTGCAGTGAATCCGCAAGGCGGAGGTTAGGTTGATGGCGACAACGTAGAAGAGGCTCGGGGCAGAGTCTAGAGTTAGAAGTCTATTGATTTGCTCAGTTTGATCTTGTATATGTATTAAGGATATTGTGGATAGCTAATTTCTTGGATTTTGTTGTCTTCAGTGGATTATGGGAATTATAACAATGGATCATTCTCACTTGCAAAAGGAAGATTATATTCTTCAACAATATCATGGCTTTATAAAGTTTGTACGCCAACCTAGGACAAGTTTTGACAAGATCTCGAGTTGCCAGGAGGGTTAACTCGGCAGGCTCGTCACACAAATGCGGTTGCAAAGTGCTATAGTCCATATGTCATCATCTCCCTCTCGATAATATGTATGCTTTACCCATACAAAAGATGGCAAATTTATAGACATCTTGCTTCTTGTTTAGCAAGAAAAATCAAAGGACAAGTTCAACCTACACAGAACCTTCAATTATCATCACACAATCTTCAATCAGGTGCTTTGATGTTTGTTCATGATGGATGGAAGAACACCTTGGTTGTAAAATATACCTCATCACATATCAAGAACGTTAAGGCCTGTGGATATAGGATACAAAAAGTAAGTTTGAAAAGTTTGACTACAGAAAAGACACTTATAAGAACCTTATATTAAAGATACTTCGGCACTAAAGATTTTCTTCGTGTCCAGAACGAAACATTAGAGCATGAACACTCATTTATAGAACAAGAATCTTAAGTAAGCTTTAGTTTAAAATCCAAATAAAGATTTCTATTTTCATGCACACAACTATTTAATAGCAACAACAAAAGGTAAACATACTCTCTAATTGTTTCCACCTACCCATGCTACTATGCATCAGTTCTATATATTAGCTCTGGACCTTCAAAACAAACAATTAACCTCATTCAACCTACTATTATGTTACTCCAATAACTACCTTATTCTAGAAATCTAGAGGTTTTATTCCAACAACCTATAAAAAGATTTGCAATAATGTTAATTTAGAAGCCTTCAGTTCCATCCATCTCATCCCAATTCACATAAAGTGAAAAACAAATACCTTGAGATAGCAAAAGTTGCTTCCGCAGGCCACATGGGCAATCCTCGGGGGCTTCACCTATATGTACATTAGATATGCTATCTGCGAAGATGGGATCAGGTAAAAACCCTTTATTTACCACTTTTCTAACGAAAAATCCCTTTTCATACTCCTATCCATGCCTTCGCGTATACCCTACAAAGAGAATCGCAAAGTCATTAAAATAAGCTGTAAATGCTTAGTTCATAAAAACTCGTAAAAATACATCTAGCTTATGAAATGTTCATGAAAATTTGCCACAAGGGCCGAGAACCTGTTTAGATAATTTGCTCCCGTTTAATACACAATCATGGTAATAGGCTTATTTCTCAACAGTTATGATTTGATATAGAAGGCTCATTTATTCATAGGAGGCTCATTTCTCAGCGGTTACAATTTTATAAGTCATAGAAGGCTCATTTAGTCATAGGAAGTGTGTAAATATGGTAATGCTACCCAAAAAAGCGTGAAAGCAATTAGCACCTAAAGCGCTTGTGGTCGAGAGAAAACGTAATAACCGCCCGTAATTAACACCTCGTACTACCTCAATCTCGGTTCCCACGCGTAAAGCTTCCCCTCACTTTCATGTTTCATTTGACATCCCAATTTCCTATTTTCCCTCAACAGTGTCTTTTTTTCCCATGTCGGGTACATCATAGATCGTTAATCTAGAACCGATATTTCTAAGATTCACGATCTGTTAAACCAAGATGTTCAGTCCCATATTGTAATTGGATAGCAACTCAAGTTATAAAGGAACAATGGGAATCCGTTTGGCAGGAACCTTTCAATTCAAAGTCAAAGTCTGCAATCAAAGTTGCGTTCATTCAACCACATTTGAGATCAAAATTGGATAGCTTATTGAGAGAATTTTACGCAGGTGGCGTCTCTAATAATGAGGTAAGAAAACACTTCGCTCTTGCCTTTGCATGGGAAAAATGCCATGAAGGATTGCTTGATCCCGAAGGTCATAAGATAAATTGAGCTTCATATGGCGCACATGTAATGGTGTACAAGCTATGCAAGCCGAGAAAAAAGGTTAAAAAAGAAAAAGTTGAAATTGATTCAAAGCCTAATATTCCTGCAAAAGAAATTCCTAAATCTACTCTTGATCAGACAAATTTGAAGCATAACATGCAGGTAGTGACAGAAAAATTAGGGAAGCTTGAGATTAAAAAGGCAGAGATGGGAAAGAAAATGCAAGATATTGTTGTTTGCATGGCTGCTGATGAGAAGTCGACGATAAGAGTTTTAAAAGGTTCTCCAAAAAAAGAAGCAGCATGGAATAGCTAAAGTCTTGTATTGCCGAGAAGATAGATTTGGTTAGTACAAAGGAAGCGAAGTTAAAAATCAAAGATTTAGAGGAGAAATTGATGTTTGAAGAATATGCATACGAGTTTGTAGAATATGTTGCAGACCTGGAGATCCCAATCTTCTTGTGAAGGAGTCATTTGGAACCTCAATTACCGAGTCTGAGCCTTGATTAGGATTTCCTTCTTACTGATGTTATGTTATGTTCTATGCAGTGATGTATCATGTTACGATGATCCCACCCTTCGTGGTGGTTGTATTTTGTGATGTGTTATTGTGCTGACAATCATGCGCCTCTACAACTAGGTAGATCCCGAGGGATGATAGGATGAATGACATGTCTATTCTTCCCACGTAGACTCTTGCTCACCATCAAGAGTCTAACGTCAGGTGGACAACCTCTTGTTAGCTGGCAAGGCTAGCAGGAGGGAATCTCCGATTTATATACGATTGGAGCATCGTATACGAGCAGGGGACGTCACAATAGTATCAGAGTAATGTTCTTGGTTGACCAAGATCGAGCACTGGCCATCACCTAATAGCACTAACTGTCCTAGAACTTCAGTCTTGGAGTTAGTCCCAAGCAAGACCCCGAACAATGGGAGAAATTTTTTTTCCCATGATAGGAGTAGTAGCTAGCCAAGATTAGTTGGCATTCACCTAGAAAATTTGGATTAAGTTAGAAAATTGGGCCAGAAACACCTACAGTACTCTCCATGTGCGCCAGAGCTACATTAGGATCTCTGGTGCACATCCAGAGTACTTGACCCTATTTGACCAAGAAATTAATATCAAAAATAAAATGAATAAGCTAGTTTAGCTTAGAATTAAGTTTAAGCTAGGGTATCACATTATAAATGCCAGAAGTTAAATATTCATAGCAGAACAGTACTAAAGTTGGTCCAGTACCCCCGATGTGCCCGACAGCTACATTAGGATTATTCTATTTTATTCTATTCTATTCTTTGGCACATATCCAGAGTATTCGACCTTAGTTGACCCAATTTCATGTGTAGAACCACAAAGTAAAACATGACCCCAGTTCTACTACTCCAGTAGAGCACGAATGTCCCATCGTACCAGCAATTTGACCAAATATTGTCCCCAAAACAAAGTTTAGTACTCATGGTGTGTGCAACAGCTACATTAGGATTATCCTAATTGCTCTCTTGCGTACATCCTGAGTACTCAACCCCAATGTATCAAAGTAGAGAAGTTTGATCAACAAAAGGAGGCTGTATTCGAACTCCACTCGAATAGTAGAGCAAGATAATCCCTCACCAGAATAATTTGACCATGTTTTTGACCAAAAAACCAAAAAAAAGTGCCCAGTACTCTTGATATGCACCCAGAGGCCATTATTAGAATTATACTCTTGATATGCGCTGATATGCACCCAGAGGCCATTATTAGAATTATACTCTTGATATGCGCCCAGAGGCCATTAGATAATCCAAAAAAAGTGCCCAGTACTCTTGATATGCACCCAGAGGCCATTATTAGAATTACACTCTTGATATGCACTCAGAGGCCATTAGAATTATCCTAATGTAGTCTTGACGCACATGTATTAGAATTACACTCTTGATATGCACCCAGAGGCCATTAGAATTATCCTAATGTAGTCTTGACACACATCAGGAGTACTCGACCATTGACATTGACTTTTTTTAGCAACATTTTTTTTTCTGTGGTGAAATTCAAGGATTTGAACCCCTACCCTCTTGACAACAAGTCTATGACTTTTCCAACATGCCAAGAGCATCATAGTAGTGTTTATTTAATTTTTACATTTTATGTAGAGTCTTAAGCAGTTTAAGGTAAGAAAGAGATTTGAAAGGTAAGAAAGGGATTTGAATCCTTGACCTCTTGGCTCCTAGCCAATAGTACTTATCATTTGAACTACGGTAAGAATAGTGTAACTTTTTACATGCGTTAGTCTATTAAAACAAGGTATATAAATTGCTTTTAGCATTATAAGAAGAATTTGAACCTTCAAATATAAACCCGTACTTTGTTGTGCTGATGTATTCCACCTCGTGTATTGAGTTACGATGGACATCGCAATTAATATATCCATATTGCAATAGATGAGCATTTGAAGCCCTGATTAATTGGATTGAAGGCAAAGAATCTTGCTTCTCAACCAATCCTAGACTATAATATGTATCGTGTAATAAGATATGTTAAGTTTTTTTTTCTCGAAGGACGAGAGATAACCTAAGGTCAGAGAGCATAATCTTTTGCCAGAAAGAGCTAATTCGTAGTGACACAGGAGTGCAAAAAATCGAAGGAAAGACCGCCCTGATCTTCCAACCTAGCAGCTCAAATGGATGTCAAACAATATAAGTAAAAGAACAAACCAAGCTAGGCAACTACATGACACCCAAGATCAACCATGACGAGCTCCCAGTTCTCTTGCACCAGTACAAAGACGGGAGGAATGGGAGGAGACGCATAGCAAGGGAAGAACATCTCCAACTTGGGTCATATGTCAACATCAAGAGAAAGATCATGGAGGATGATACCCCAACATAACAATAGTTCTACATCCAGAAATGCTTGGGAACCAAAGGAAATATGACTTCAGTGCTTCAACCAAGTAGTTTGAGTGGACCCAAAGGACGGAGGAGCTGACCTAGCCAGCATCTACAAATCACTCAAAGGCGACCACGATGAGCTATGATATCAGGGAATAAATTACTAATCATATATTTCTTATTAGCTATAATGGCTTTAGCTAAACTTCCCCGAAACTAATACCAAAACTTTCTGTGGCTTAGCTAAACTCTACACATTTTTCCTCTCAT
The DNA here is from genome assembly GCA_011763485.2 of Isoetes engelmannii. NCBI lineage: Eukaryota > Viridiplantae > Streptophyta > Lycopodiopsida > Isoetales > Isoetaceae > Isoetes > Isoetes engelmannii. The sequence continues at coordinate 5,899 of JAANSK020263715.1, read as the reverse complement.
ACTTTTTAGCATTTAGCTAAACTAACCCGAAATTCATCCCAAACAGTTCGATGGTGTCGGCACGAAAAACGAAAAATTAAAATTATTATGCTTTTTCCCAGTTGTTTCCATTAATTTTAATCATTTTCTTTTTGGAAACATGCTAAGAAAATGCTAGCTAGCTATAAAGGTAGGCCTCAAGTTATTCCATAGATGCTAGGAAATAAATTACTAATCATATATTTCTAATTACCTAGAGTTACTTTAGTTAAACTAGCCCAAAACTCATTCCCAGAGTTTCTATGGTTTAGCTAAACATTATATATTTTCATTCTTTTACTTTCTAGCATTTGGCTAAAGAGCTCAAAGGTCGGCGCAAGCCCAAAAAAAATTTAAACTAAAAGTATAAAATTTTTCCCAAATTTTTCCACTTACTTTAGCCAATTGTTTTTTGAAAATGTGCTAAAAAATTGCCAAGTTGCTAAATTTAGCCCTTAAATTATTCCATGTATGATATGTGCATAAGAGAAGAAAGTCCAAGCAATAGGAGCCACGCTCAAGTATCATTATCTGTCTTAACTGACGATAGAATTTAATATTTCATAGGGAAGTCCACAACTTATTCCCAGATGAGATCAAAGAACTTCCACCTTATACTGGAGTGGAGTGTGAAATAGCACTCAAACCAGACACAAAGGCAATCAATAAGGCACTTATAGAATGAGAAACCATGAATTATCAGAGTTAAAGAAGCAGTTGCAAAAACTCTTAGACCTAGGGTTCATAAAACCTAGTGTCTCCGTTTGGGGCACCTATTCAATTTGTCAAGAAGAAAGCGGGAAGCTTGAGGATATGTATTGACTATCGTTAACTCAACAAGCACACCATCAAGAATAAGTGTGCTTTACCCATAGCAGATGATTTGATGGATTAACTTCAAGGAGCCAAGATCTTCTCCAAAATAGACCTCAGATCAGACTATCACTAGATCAGAATAGAGGAAGAAGATGTGTACAAAACAGCCTTCAAGACAAAATATGGACACTATGAATTCATGGTCATGCCATTTGGATTGTCCAATGCCCGGCAACATTCATGAGGCTCGTGAATGACATCTTCCGAGAGTTTCTGGATGATTTTATCATTATACTCTTTGACAATATGTTGATTTACAGCATGACTCTTGAAGGATATGTTAAGCACTTGAGGAAAGCCCTTGAGAAGCTGAGGACACATCAGCTCTATGCAAAGTTGTCCGAACGTCACTTTGCCATGACAAGAGTCGAATACTTGGGGCATGTAATCTCATCAAAAGGTATCTCTACCGACCTACCAAAGATTCAAGCAGTAGTGGAATGGCCAGCCCTAAAGAATGTGCATGAGACAATACCAGGGCCGAAAAAAGTAAAAGATTGGGCAAAGCATTGGCAGAAGAAGGCACAACAAAGTTTTGAGAAGCTAAAGGAAGCCTTGACAACTGCCCCAGTCTTGACACTACCAGATTCAGAGAAGGATAAGCTAGTAGCAACGGATGCAAGTAAAAGTGCAATCGGTGCAGTCTTAATGCAGGAACAGAGACTAATGGCATACGACTCCAGAAAATGAACGACGCCAAGACTCGCTACCCAACACAAGATCAAGAGCTTCTAGCAGTGGTCAAAGCTTTGAGACTATGGAGACACTACCTTTTGATAAGAAAGTTCCAACTGGATACTGATCATCAAAGTCTTCAAAATATATTCACCCAACCACACCTTAATTTAAGGCAAAGAAGGTGGATGGAATTCTTAGAGAAGTACGATTTTGAGATAGTACAAAAAGCAGGTAAATACCATAATGAAAGAGGACCTATGGTCAAGCAAGTAATTATACTTTTAAGTTGTGGTAATAGGTGGTGGAATCTTAGACATTGTTCTGCATCAAATATATGCTGATGACCTTGACCTATGAAGATGAGAGAAGCACTCAAATGTTGTAGTCATGTCGAGTTAAAAAATGAGCATCTACATATGTGAGCTTCTCGCATCTTAGGAGTGGATGGTCGCTAGCTCCGTCAAACCCCACATCATTGTAGATAATGCATGCTTCTTTGATACCTAGGATGGGCTTATCACTTTCACTATTTGGTGCACAACACTATCTAAGTTGCACCGCTTATTCTTATAACCAAATTATGGGTCCCCTTCCTGCTGCTCCTCGACATTGTTACCTACAATGTTTTACATAATGTTTTAACTTGGACCCTTAGGAACATATAAACTCAATTATTCTGTCTATGATGTGGTCGAAAAAGTGATCATTAATAAAGCTTTTGTCTACACATGATGAATTGGATTGTATTTAGGTTTATAATGTCCATCAATAGGATATTGGTCGTCCAAAAAAACAAATCTTGAGGCCCTAGCCATGGGAAATGATCATGGGAAATGCAAATACTCCAACATAACAAGCATACACACATTTTAGTTTCAATAGATAATAAGATTTAGGTTCTCCAAACTTCAACCAATATCTAGCATATGTTGATAGTACTTGTTACATCAAGCATTATCTATCTATATGTTAAAGTTAAGAAAATTAGCTTCTCTAGAGTTAGATAGATAGTATAGCAACATCATATAGGGATATATAACGATCTCCTAAATGTCCAAAGAGAGATTTCAAAATAAGACCCCCTAATTGCAAACCCAAAGGAGTAACCACCAAACCACAAGCATATGAATCATACAAATGGTGTATCTAAATATTGCATCACATATAAAATAGATAGATAAATAGATAAGTGTTTCCATGCTGAATAAATTAAGTTCATTTGTGGGGTCAAGAACCCTATCAATACCAATGTCAATCCATACATTCAAGCAATCCACAGTGTCTAGGCACCTTGTTATTTTTTTACATTCCCATGGTAAATGCTGTCATATTTAACTCATCTTTCATGAGGGCGTAATGTTTACCCATTATGAGTGCAGTTTTCTTACGAAAGCTTATATGCTAGTGCAATCTGTAGGTGCAAATGAAATAAGAGAGTTTCCTTTGTCATATAAGATGTGATAATTTTGTTGCATGAGGTTTCCCATGATGTTCACATCTGAACCGCTGGATGCCATGGCAAGACAAACTATGCTGTCATTTAAAGAGATGAAATAGTTGGATCTAGGTGGGTTAAGAGTAGCACCATCTAACTCAATGGTCAAAGTTGGAAATTGATAACTTCTATTTGAAGATGTGTCATAACAAAGGTCAAGATCAATCTCACTTGAGACAGATGGGAGGTCAATAGCATTCCTTAAGGCCACAAGTAATGATGCATATACATAGTCGATCAAGAAGGTCAGGGTTGTTCCAGTATCTATGATTGTAGAGCCTAAGGAACCAATAGCATTTCCATTGAGAATGATGCTATGAATGTTAACAAAATAATAACTATAAAAAGTGTCATTTGTGACAATGGGTGTGGATTGCACATTGGAACCATTAAGTATGGCTGCGTGGCCCAAAAAGAGGGAGCTAGAAGAAGAGGAGTGATTAATATCAACAAGGCAATAAGAAAACATATTAGATATAGCAGTTTTAAGTTGAGAAGCAAAAGAAAGGGGACCTTGGCCAAAGCCAACAATACCCTGTATAAATTCAAGTCCATAATTTCCGGTGCCAAGGATGAAGTGAGAGAACCGTTTTATTTTACCCGAGGTGGTAAAGAGGGATAGTGTATCCATGACAAGCTGCCCTCTTGTTAAACCACTACCATAATATTCTATATAATCACAGGAAGAAGAAGTGCTACAAAAAAATGTATTGAGTTCACGACAAATATGAGATTTACAAGATATGGGTCTATATGAGGAAGAATTTGAGGGGTAGAAAACGGTACTACATGACTCACATGGGTCAGCTTGTAGCCATACCATATCACTGCCCGTGTCAAAAAGTGCCTTAAATGATTGTCGTGGACTTCCCACAACAATGTCCATTACGTATCCCACTGCTCCAAATGTTGAGATGTGTGATTTGTAGCTTTTATTGGAACTATGTGATGATTTGGATGACTCCTTCAAGGCCTCTATTCTAGCACGGCTTTGCTTTATTCCAGCTTCTAATTTCTCGTATAGGGTTGGGTAATATTCATTCAGATGAGAATCCTTTGAAGCCCAATGCTTTAGCTCTATTCTTGCATCATGATGCCCCTCTGTTGGCATAATCCACAGTACTCCTATTATAATAAGTCTATGCCATAGCTTGCATATAATAGCCATACTCTCTTTTAATTATCTCTACCTATTGTACATTTATAAAGCACCTTATTTTTCCTTTTCATGCTCATATGGAAAGCATGATTATATTTATTGTGTAGGCCACAACGTTCTTTTGCATATCACAATTATTATAATGGGAAGTAACTCTCCTAACTTTCATACACTACCTAACACAAATTCAACAAGGCCTAATATTTCTCAAATACGTGTTTTCGTACATACAAAGCGAAATAGCTTTCTCATGACATATAACAAAAACATATATAACTCATCGTTGTTGGCAATATGCATAACACGTTACATGTTATAGGCACCTGGTATCAGCTTTGAGGCTGATCATGGCTCGCAATGCCAACCAATTTTTAGTTCATTCTTTAATTAAGTAAATAAAAGAAGTAATGAGTGGCAATATTAATGGGTCCCAACTTAAATCGAATTGAATTGATTTTTAACATAGAAACTACTATGGTTGGCATATGTTGGAAGCCATTTGGGTAGACCAAGGGCAGTTGGGTGGACCAAGGGCAGCTGGGTGGAGGTTTAAATTGTTTAACAACTTTTTTAGTCCCAAGATGATTAGAGCATGGATAAATGCACTGCAACATTCCCAACTGGTTGGAGAAATTTGTTGTGCACGTTGTGTATAGCAGATCGAACAAAGCTCATGCTAGAAGAATATGTTTTCAAGCAAGCTACAACTCTCTTCTTTAAGTAACGTTTCATCGCTTGTTAGTTGCTCAGAATTCGCCATATTCTTCTCATTCAGCTGCTACATTGAAGCAGCAGTAGTAGTGTGAGATGAAAAGGAAATGGATATGGGGTTGTATGTTGGTGCCAAATTTGGCTCATTTAAAGAATGTAGGAATGCAATTCGCGATCAAGCCATTAATACCATATCGCATTGTCAGCGATCAAGTCTGATCATTCCAGATACAAGGGAAAGTATGCTGCTGAGGGTTGTCTACAGATGCTTCTTGCTTTTATTATACTAGATAGTAGAGATGTAAATAACAAAGAAGCTTGTGCTAAATGGGTGACAGACAAGTACCTTGGCATGTTTTTAGAGCAACCAACTTATAAGCCTTCCGATCTTCTTGTTGATGTTCATCGTGATCATGGAGTGGAAATCATCTACTGTATAACTTTTTTTACAAAGGAGAATGCAATGGCTGAGCTTTATGGTGAGTATGAAGATACTTATCAGCTTGCTTGACTTTTGCTTTCAGCTCGTGGATGCCATCCATGTACTATTCTTTTTATGAACAAAAAAGATTCACATAGAAGAAGGCTCCTAGTTCGTTCCTGGGAAGAGATGGCTTCCCTTTAAGCTTGCATTGATTGAGGCAGTGTTTAACAAAAATCATGGCTGGAAATGAGTCACCTTGAAGTACACGCCGAACAAATTTCGCTGCAAGTGCTTGTGCCTGTAAAAAAGGGTCCTTGAAACCAAGTGCACTCTCTTATCCCTACACAGCTCGGCCTTGGTCCATCCCCGTATTTTTTGGAAAATGTCACGAACCTAACCGAAAAACACGGAAACAGAAGTACAGAAATACAGAAGTGTACGCCAGGATCTGGCAAGAATTCTATAATACAGAGATCAAGAGTACAATGGCCCGAAGGCGCTCAAGAAACAGGGCAAGAAACAGGGTAGGCGCTCAGAA
>JAANSK020263704.1:0-12150 GCA_011763485.2 Isoetes engelmannii | reverse complement strand
GCTCTTTCCTGAAAGGAGGTATATATGAATCCCAAATAAGGGTTGTTCTCTGTTTGAGGATCCTGCAAAGAAAGAAATGCAAATTTTCAAGTGTAACATTCAAGTGCTAACATTCAAGTGTAGCACCTAATCTGCTTAATTCTGGCTTCTACATAATTCATCTAAAATAAGAACGAACCAAACAGAAATTTCTTGGCATACAAGCTTGGATACAATCTAGCTTAGAACTTTCCTTATTGCTTCAATTAAAAAAAAAAAAATCATTCACATACCATCCCATATGAAATCAGATATTGGATAGTCTTCTCAATCTGTTTCATGTCAACACGCCCAGTTAAATACAGATATCGGTTCAATATGTCCCCATGCCTATTCTCCTCTGCAGTCCAAGCGCGGCCCCATTGCGCCCAAGAAGAAGAACTTGCACCAGTCTCATCCCGAGTTCCATCTAATGTGTTAAGCATTGTCAAATATGTAGGAAGGGCTTCTTCAGTGATCATGTCACCCACTAAACAGACAAGGTAGTCATCTGGAAGACAAGCAGCCCTTTCCCTCAACTCCTTGATCTCATCATAAAAGCCTTGAGAAGATGAGTCTGGAAGGTAATCCTGGGGTTGCCAGCATTTTTCAACAGGCTTCAAAAAAGGCAGAATGTTTTCCTGAGCCCAAGTTTCTAGTGACTTGAACATGTCCCTCTTTTCTGGAGGCAAACTATGTGTAAGCTGGGAGCGCTTATCCTGAGGGGTTTCTAGACCTATTCTTGAGACCTTGCTCTGGGGGTTTCCAGTGGAAAGTGCTGCCATCACTACCGCCCTGCATGAACACGCTGCTTGCTTCTGCTTCAAATGCATGCCAACCAAACACAAGGAAGATGCATCTGCCTTGTGAAATGGCCCTGTTGATGCATGAGAGAGCCCAAGGGATCCAGAAACAGCTACTACCGCCATTATGTGTTTGTCACCAGAAATGCAGTAGAAATTTAAACAGAGAAGGAAACAGAAAGCTGGGCGATGGAAGGTTACCAGAGCAAGAGTTTAAATAAGTGCGTCAAAGGCAGCTATACCATCCATGGGTTCGCAAATATCCGGCCGCCATAAGCAGCCGCCATGCATATTCCCGACCGTGTAAATCCCCACAAAGTTGCAAAATGCCGCCCAGTGCACAAATTTGAAGGATAACTCCAAAGTATGGTCATGCACTTTTTTGGGTTGCCCGAAGGGCATACCCTAGAGGCGAGGTTGATCGAAAAGTGCTAAATGCTAGGAATATGCCATGTTTAGGGCTACGATTGCAGTAATTGTAGGAATAAACCCTTAGGATCCCGATTCAACGGATGGAGATAAGGCCAAAAAATAATATAGTTTGATTCGAGGTAGGTATGATATTCAAGTTAGCACATTAGAGGAATTTTTCAGCCTTGATGGAGGTAGAGTTGGCTCTTACTTGATTGAAGTTATGCAACGGAGAGAGTGTTGTACAAAAAATGTTGATAATTTGTTGGGAACTGATGGAAATATGAGTGAGAGTGAGGAGTTAGATGAGGAAATGGAGACTCATCTAATTTTTTTATGATATGTAGTAGATCCGTTCGTCTTATAGGCCTGTGAGGCCTCCGAAAGACGTAATACAATTCACTTCACTTCACTTCTTCAGCATATGCTCGTAAGTAGCAATTTGCATGCAAAGATCAGCATCCCCTGCCCTCCATAGCCGAGCTCTGATTTGCCCACCTCAACTAATCGCTTCCAATCTGTTGTTGATGGAAGCATTTATGTCTTTCGGAAGTACTCTACATCCCTTCTTACTGCCTGTAGCATATGTTTGGCATAGGTTGCATCCTTTGGCTTTGTTGTCGAGCTGGAAGTTGGAGGACCCTTTTCTGATATCTACGAAGTAGATGTTTGAAATTCGTTAGCAGTTGTGGATTATGTGGAGGATATGTATAGCTTTTATCACAGAACTGAGGTATAAGGGCATGTTTTGACTTCATTTCGGCTCTCTGTTACAGATTTAAAGTTGTGTTCCTTCAGACTACATGTCTCGACAATTGGACATAAACGATAAAATGAAAGGCATTCTGATCAACTGGTTAAAGTAAGGCAATTCTGAATTTTCAAGATTGTGGTTGTTGTGTATGTATTATAACAAGAGTATTTATGTGTCTGGTTCATCTGAAATTCAGGTTGATGCCCAAGACCCTTTACTTGACTACAAATGTGATACAGATACTTGGCGACACAAAATGTGGCTCAAAAGCACCTTCAAGTTGTGGGAGTCATTGCTATACTCGTTGCTGCTAAATATGAAGAAATATGGACTCTTGGGGTGAGCTATTTTATATCTCAATAAACAAATGAACAACTGATTGAATTTCTGTCTTTAGGTTGTTTATTTGAGTTTGTATTATGTTACAGGTTCAAGATGGTTGTTTTGTTTTTATGTTGCTTTTGGTTGTCATTTTTGTGCTTTATGAATCCTTATGTCGGGCAACCCTTTGATGCTTTAGCATCTTGTTTTCTTGCCTTTCGTGTGACAGAATATCGACCAATTTCAACCTTTCAATTGCCAGACAAAAATTTTGATTGACAGAATCCACGTTTCAGTTACAACTTACAAGTTACAAACAAGGACTAATATCCTACTATATTTAAGATTATTAGATTAGCTTGTAGTTGCTATCACTTTGGCATGTACCGTCTCATAGGCCTTTGGCCTCCGTGGACGTTAAAATATACTTCCTTCCTTCCTTCCTTCTATTTTTTCCAAAATGCCGAAACATAATGCAATGGACGAAATTTTCCCAAGCGTAAGTCGTATGTTCTCCATTCCTTTGTCGGAGCCAAACTAAGAACGTATTGTTTTAAGGCTTGTCGTCATCCCCTTCTTCGAGCTCCAACTGCGACCTGAAGCAGTGACATGGATTGTATATTGTCGACTGCCCTCTGCCCTTGCTTTTTATAGCTTTGCATTTTAGATAGGCATATTTTTTAGCTTGGGCTAGTTGCATAAACAACCATCATGCTTTTTTGCTTTCATTTATGTCGTTTATGGCAGTGCAGGGGATTTGTAAGGTCAATCAAAGTCTTATGTGGGTAGATTTAGATTTAGGTTTTCTTCAGCTAGATTTAAATTTGCAGACTCAGACACGCATGTGGCAGAGCATTCAAATCGATCCAAAGAACACTTAGATGTTGTCAAATGTCTTATTTTTACTGGCGCCCATTCCTGCGCAAGGTTGTATACAGGCTCTGCTAGTGTAGTGGCAGCCAATGCCTTGGCTGATTCTTCAACATATTCATAGAGCCAGTGTAGTGGCAGCCAATGCCTTGGCTGATTCTTCAACATGTTCTTTTACACCATAATACCAATCTGTTGACTCCTGAATCTAACATAACAGAAAATAAAATAGCAGAACATAGGCATCATGTCATATAGTCAATAATGCTCTCAGAAGCATAGGCATCATGTCATATAGTCAATAATGCTCTCAGAAGCTAGCATTTCAAAGGCATCATGTCATATAGTCAATAATGCTATCAGAAGCTAGCATTTCAATTGTTTGAAACTGTAAATAATATGTTATTTTTTTTTTTATTGAAGGACGTATTTCATTGATCATGTGATATCAAGTACAACTCACGCAACACTCAAGTACAACGCACACAACATCAAGTACAATCGCCAATCTCGAACTCGTGACCTCGGATGTGGCGAATTTAATGTCCTACCACTGGACCATGCACCGAAGTGCATAATATGTTATTTTTACTGCCAACCATGTTTTAACAATAATATTTTCAATATGCAGGACAATATCTTGTTTCTGTGGTTGCATCGTGCAATATATGATAGTCCTTGCCAATGCCAAGAATGCCTTCTACAAGCTATCAGATCCTCATGAGCAGATCCAAGCATATGTTATTGATGTTGATCTTTTACATAGTTTAATTTCATCCTCATGGAATAATTGAGATACCACCATCTTAATTACCTTTCATTTTTTTACACTCTTAAGGGCATGCACTTCAAAGACGACCTTATATGATGTTTTTAAACAGAGAAATATGGTGGCAAGAACTGTGGAAGTAGAGCTAGAGAAGGTAAGTTTTTGGTCTCATTCTTTTCTTTGTGATATTGAACCAGATTCCAAAGTTAAGCAAGCAATGAACGAAATAACTGCAGGTAATTTTTGTTCTTGGAGAAAATGCAAATGCAATTTATTTCTTTCCTTCTTGCATTGGATACTAATAGGTTGGTTTGTTTCATATCCAACTGAAATTTCTATACACTTGCTGGGCGTTAACTTTCATTTTGAGCTTGTGAAGGGGATTTGCATTTGGTACAGTCAGTCCATGTTCATAGAAGATAAAAAGTTTAGGGTCATTTTTCTTGGTTGTTTCTGATAGATGTTCATGTCCGTGCATTCACATGCTAACTTTTGACAAAAATATCATCACTAGTATTTGTTGCACCTTATCTTGAATCTTTGTTTTGGCTTGGGTGTTAGATTGTTCTTGCCAGGCCATTTGCGATTTTCAACTTCTATAATTTAGCAAGCATATGCTATCAATGGGCTGATGTTAGGGTTGTTGCAAATAATGGATCTTTATGGAGGAGATAACCATGCTTTTAAAATGGATAGGCTAGGGTGGAGTTGGAAAAGAGTTGGGTTCAACTTTCAAAGTCCAAAAAAAACATCTTATCATAGTCACAGAATTTGAAGGGTTATAACTTGAAAAGCAAATTGCAAAAAGAATGTATTCTCCCATTGGTATATCCCATGCTTAGGGGGGTTTCCCATGGACATGAAACCTGGAGTTTTTCTCCAGGTGAGGATAAGAGGCACCCGTTTACATTCAGACGGATTCAGGTTTGAAACCTGAACAAAAAGTAATCGTTCCCTATTACTTTCCCCTCGGGTCTTGGACCTGATTTGATCAATCGGTTCAGGTTTGTGCTCCGTGGATTAATCGGCTCAGATTTGAGCAAGGTTTTCTTCAGGTCTGTTAGATTCATGAGAACCCAAAAAACGTGATCATTCAGGTCTCGGGCTTCAGACTCCTTCGTGGGAAACCCCCCTTACTTGAATATTTTAAACTTGTGACACACATGAAATACTATCCAAATCATTGTCAAAATAATACCATTTCCTTCAGAACATTATCATTCACATGAGAGACATGGAAAACACTAGCTAGAATTGATTAATACTAGAGAACATAACAATCAGCTTACATCATCCAAGATCTAGAAAAATAAAACAATGTGTGAAATGCGACTATATTTATCTTATCAAATTTTAAATACAAGTCCCTTCAATTGTACATTGCGAATATTGATGTTTTAAGGAAGAGTTGCATGATGTCTCAAGAATATGTCTTGTTGCGGTGTATTGAGTTTGTTGATGTCCCAAAGAATATATTTTGTTAGAACTGTATTTGAGTTTGACTTTCACAATCCCAATAAAAAACCCTCATCATTGTCACATTTCGTTGAACTCCTATAAGTGCACAGGGCGCCGGCTTTGCCGACGCTAAATTCTTGTATAAATATAAACATAATGTTCTTGAATAGCAGTAATTTCACTCAAGAGGCATGGCTCTTCTACATTTCTCTTCATTCCAAGCATCATAACATGTCTTCCAGTCTATGTGATCAACTGGTTTATCACACGAGGATACCATCATTGTTACATCCAATGTTTCTAGCTTCATTTTAGCTCTTGTAGCACTCTTGATGTTATTTTGGACAGAGAAACCTTTCTCACAAGACGACGTGCTCCATGTAATAACAACACAACACTGCCATAAACTCATCAATGCCAGAAAACTATTCCACCAACTACCACAAGTTTCATCTTCATCTCTACAAATAGTCCAAGCCACCAACATTCCTTTGTTCTTGGCAGCCCTAAAAAGCATCCCAACAAAGTCTTCTCTTTCGCTCAAGCAACATGCCACATCTACCTTTGAGCTAAACTTGGCGAGTAATTTGCCCAACCATTCAAAAGTCCCCTCATCGATATCATCTAGATCCAAAGCATATGCAAATGGATTGAAGAATTTCATAGCATTAAATATATCATTCATATCCTCAAATCTGTTGGTAAGTGCATCTATTACAACATCTATTAATGATTTACCAATACGTACACAATGAGGTAAAGATCCATGATACGGGCCAATTTTTAATTTTACAATTAAAGACTAGAAAAAGTGCCCAGCGTTGCTGGAATTTTCTTGGAAAATATACGGCATTGAAAAATATCGTGCATTAAATACACGAGCTTAATGAAGCGCATCAAAACATAGATATAGCAATCAAGTGCAGCTTCAAGTGCCTCGATGGAAATATTGTGTGGTTTGGAAGAGTGTGTGGTACATAGAAGTGTCCAGATTAATGTTCATGTACATAGTTCAAACCACATGTTAGCCCGTTGTATCCTATGAGTGGCTTATGGCAAGAAACAATTGAGCACTCCTTTATGCTTTATGCTTTATGCATAATTAGCGACAGTTTAGACTTGGATTCGATGCTTGTTTTCGACAAAAATTAATAGTCAAGAGTTTTGTTAGAGCTACTACATCATTCTTGGTAAAGAAACAAAAAAAAATAGCATTTCTTATTTGTCAGTCTTAGGCTATATGGATAATTTGGAAATGATGTCGTATCATAGCTCTTACTTGTTCATCTTCCCACTTATTACTTCAGATTAAACAACGATAGTATATGTCTTTTTTAGTTACTACAACGAGTCCTTAGACCAGAATGATTTCCTTGTTTTGGTGGATGATAAGGGTCCTTCATTCGAATTTGTACTTTATAACCTTATAATACAAACTGATACCTGTTCTTCACAAAAAAAAAAAAAAAAAAAAAAAAAAAACTTCTTTTGAATATTTTGACTTTTGAACTAGAGCTTATTCAACAAGTGTCTTCACCTATCTTCCTATCTATGATGCATTCAAGATTCCTCAAGCTCCATAAGTTAAGAAAATGGTGTCACCAAATATAGAAAACGGAAAGTCAATCTCAAAGCTACGTAGCTCATTTCATCTGCAAGAAATACATGTCGAGTATGTAGCTTACATTCGAATAAATAAATAAACACAATAAATAATAGCATTCTTTTCAATCAATAAAAAATCTTTGAAAACTGGAATATAAGGCATCATTTACACTAAGCATTGCACTGTCCGAATATGACAATGCAACAAGAGGGACTTTCATGGTTACTTAACAAGCTAGGTATAATACGCATTGCACTGTCCGAATATGACATTGCAACAATAGAGACTTTCATGGTTACGTAACAAGCTAGGTATAATGTAATAAAGAAAAGAGTAGAATAGAATAGAATAGAATAACAATTTTATCGTCTTTATTTTCCTTTTGTTGAAGGTAAGGTTTGTGGAAATTTGCAACCGCCCATGCCCTTGGTTTGAGAAATTCCCCGGAACTCGTGTAAACCTCCAGACAGATTTAAACTTTAGCCTGTTACGTTAGGAAACGTAGGAAAATTACTTGCTACATATAGACATTTCTCTGGGGTTTCAGATGGAATAGAAGATAAGTACTATAGCCCGTTGGATAGGTCTAGAACAACATAAAATGTGACAGCTAAGGCCCTGAAATTTTCCACACCAAGCCACAACATGGAAACTGGATCTCTCGTTCCGTCTTTGGAATGAAAAATGGTAGGCTGATTCCGCTCAAGAGGTCATCAACATGTAATCTCAGAAGGCAAATCCTCTGGGACCCAGTTACCATGTTGTGGGGGCATGAAACTGGGTCGCTGATTCCAGGACCCGCTCCAGCTCCCGCCGATCACGAGACCCCCTGAAATCTTGGTTCGAGATATTTTTTAGCTATAATCGATAGTTTTCCTGCTGGATTTAGGACAGCCTACCGGCTACGAGCTCCCCCTTCATTCTTCCCGGAAGTACCAAGAAAAATCCCCATTTTTAGCAGGAAATTTACTTGCTGTTCTTATTTTGTACAGCTAAATTCTATTTTTGCACGGTAGGTTACAAGGTTTCCGAGGAATTTCCCGAATCAAGCCTGAAATCATATCCCTAGTTTACATGCCCCCATACGTATGGCACCGGATAGTAAAAAGTTTGGTGGGTCACCCCAACCAACCCAAGGCCTTAGCATTAAGCCACAAGAGCTGTATCATCAATGCTTATTTAAAAAAAATAAAAAATCTTCCACGTGTCAAACAAAGCATAAAGCTAATCGTTGGAACTTTGTTTGCCATAACAAAGTTCTTGTTTTTTATGCTGGCAAAGCAGTAGGATAAAAGACCATTATTTGTTTCTAGTATGAGATCTGTAGCAGTCTAAGCTTTAGCCCTGTTCGTCCTTATCAGAAGTATGATGGTATACATGCATTTGCAAATCCACAATGATTTGGGTAAAGGCAAAACTGTATATTGTCAATAAAAAAAGAGGAAAAACCGACGATTCGGGGCGCATCCTAATGATGTATGATCTGCATACTGGATTCACATCTCGGGCACGTGAATCTCGTGCAATCTGGCATTAGAAGTTTGCAGATCTGACAAATAAAACAATATAATTTTTTCGAAAACCCACATGTTCCATAGATTTAGCAGTTACTCTTCTTCTCTCTTAGATGATAGAGCAGAAGACGTCTGTGGACTTTAAGACCCTTTTCGGATACCTGTAGATTTGTGAAGTCCATTTTAAGCGTAGATTGTGGGAAAGGGCATGAGAACTTGGGCCTGTTGGTGTTGCTGTGAACCTTCAGGTATGAAGTATGGCAGTGCCACAGCTTCTTACCATTCTTCTTCACATGGAAAAGCAGATAGATCAAGGCAAGAAGGGCCTTATGTTGGGGTGGATTCTAAATTGAGGGGTTTGGCTGGAGCTGCTGAAGGGTTTGGACATGCCTCTATCGGTGGCTTGCATGGAGCAGTTTATCATGTTATCTCACTTGAAGGTATTCTTTCTTTTTCTTATTTGTGCCTGCCATTGATGATAATGCACATATATAGAAGAATGTGTCCAGTCCAATAATTCTTAGGGAGGAAAGATGACATGGTTTTGTTATGTCTTCATCCTTTTTAGTATGTAACAGTGCATAATGCTGTCTATTGTCACATCTGCAGGACCCTGGTTTTTCTCATTCAATTGTATTCAGTGTCAGACATGATTTAACAAAGAGAGTGTTTAGATTGTTAGACATGGGGCTTCTTGCTGCATGAGTAACATACCTTTTCTAAAAGCAAAACATTTACAGATGATGGCGGTGGTACACTTCGTGATGCCTGCCGACAGAAACAACCACTTTGGATTGTGTTTGAAATTTCGGGCATTATCACGCTGAAATCTCCTATTAGAGTATCATCCTACAAGACAATTGATGGGCGTGGACAGAGGATTGAAGTCACTGGATATGGTCTTCAATTGAAGGAGTGTGAACATGTCATAATTTGCAACTTAATATTCTTTTGTGGAAGGGGGCCTGATGTTGATGCAATACAAATGAAGCCAAAAGCCCGAAATATATGGGTGGACAGATGCACGCTATCTGATTATGATGATGGTCTGATTGATATTACACGGCAAAGCACCAACATAACCGTTTCCAGGTAAATGATGCATCATATTACTTTAAGCTGGATATTGATTGAAGTTTGTACCCAACCCAAATCAGAAATGCACCATCCCCTTTTCAAGTATCTCTTTTTGCTCCTTGTTTGCCATTTACAAGTTGCCTTTTCTTCCACTGACTGTTGCTTCTTTTTCTATTTAACTTCCGTCTGGGCATCTTTCATGAAGTAAAGCCAAAAATGCATGGCTCTAACTCAGCCAGCTCAGAAAATAATTGCTCAAGAAGAAAAATAGTCAAATTACTTAATCCATTCGGGTACTCGCACATTTTTTGCATCACCGGATGAAGGAAACATGTCGTATACAAAGACGTGGTCTTAGGTGTACTAACAAACAGTGGCATAACCTCCCCTATGAAAAAGGCCCCCAGTCTTTCAACATTGCAAAAATACGCACAAGATTTGTCTGATGTAGTCTTAGATTCATAGTTGGGGGTAAAGTATATAAGATCTATAAGATCTGTCTTCATAATATGCTTGTCAAAAGTTAGTCGATCATTTTTGGTATCAGTCAAATAACAGGGTTCTCACTTTTATCACATTGGTGCAATTATGAATTCTTTGTCCAGTGTTGTGTATGACTGATCAGTTAACCGAAACAGGTGTCATTTTCGGAATCATGACAAGACAATGCTGATAAGTGCAGATCCAACTCATGTAGATGATAGGTGTATCCAGGTTACTATACACCATTGTTTCTTTGATGGCACAAGGCAGCGGCATCCGCGAGTGAGGTTTGGGAAGGTGCATTTATATAACAACTACACGAGGGGTTGGGGCATCTATGCTGTCTGTGCTAGTGTGGAATCACAGGTGAACCCATGATGATTACGATGGTCTATCTCGCTCTTCTGCTTTTCTTGCCAACTTTAGATGTTTTATAGCTTCCATATGAAAGATGAGAGGCCATTAAATATCTGATACCTATTGCTGCCAGATCTTGTCTCAGTGTAATGTCTATGAGGCGGGTTCTAAGAAGAAAGCTTTTGAATACTATACAGAGAAGGTATGTGCTGGAATTATGATGTTTATAGCATAGGGATCATCAAATGACTTTGCCATGTGTGACATTGCCTTACATATGTATGTTAGATATCCCACTTGCCAACCATACTAAAATTC
Source organism: Isoetes engelmannii (assembly GCA_011763485.2). Lineage (NCBI taxonomy): Eukaryota > Viridiplantae > Streptophyta > Lycopodiopsida > Isoetales > Isoetaceae > Isoetes > Isoetes engelmannii. The sequence goes on along the minus strand of JAANSK020263704.1, from coordinate 1,391 downwards.
ATTTGGGAATGCATGGTGACAGGCTAACTATATTATTTTCTCAAGTCTAATAGATGGAATTACGTGTTTATAGGCCGCAGACAAGGACCATCCTTGTTCAGGAGAAATTCGTTCAGAGGGAGACCTTTTCTTGAAAGGTGCTCAAGGTGCTTGTGGACCACATAATAATCCAGCACTTGTGTTTCAAGCCAACATGTTTTATCCAACATGGACATTAGAACCTGCAGGGGAAGCGTTAATGCAGAAGGTCAAAATAATTGCGGGTTGGCAAAATATTCCACTTCCAATAGATATTTAATTCGTGCATATTCAAGCCCCTCTAGAATATATGTCTGTATAGCAGATTAGTTGGTGGAAACTGTACAATGGATTTGATCATGTGCTTTGGACAAAATGTTAATGAATGTGTGTGCAAAGAGATATGTAGACAGCTGGAGGGTGTGTATAGAAAGCATTAAATATGCAGCTTTGATGTTTGGTTTGAAGGATCTTCCTTCATGTGCCGTTGTCATTCATGTCTAGTGATAGCCATTGCTTTGGCTTGATGTTTAGCAGTAACAGTTTTAAGCACCAAGAAGAGGCAGTTACTCCAGTTACAGACCCAGATCAGTTGATAGCCTTCTGTTGCAGAAATAACAGGGGAAGAGGAGAAATCATGGTTGCACAGGACAGGAGCCCTCTCTTCTCAACTATTTATGCTATATATGTTTGGAAATTTGGACTCATTTTGAATGAAGATTGTTGAATATTGTATAGCAAGAATTGTGAGTTTTGTTTGATAACAATTTGTTATGGTTATTATTACACAGAAGCTGGCATTCAATGTGCAATATTGATGTTAATGTGTTGTTATGCTAAAACACCTTTTTACTGTTTGTATAAGGTGGTAGCATTTTTTACCTTCACAAAGATTCAATGCTGTATATATTCTTGTGCTCCTAAGCTTGTCCTGATTTTCATTATAAAATTATTAAATTTAAACAAAAGGTCATCATTCTACTTCTTACGTATACGTCACTTACTCTTTTGGGTTGCCCTAGGGATATCTTGAAATATGAGGTTTTGAAATATTCATAGGTATCTTTTGTTTGGACGGTTAAAATTTGTATAATAAATTTGATTCATACTGTGGTCTCTTCATCGAAGTCAATACCTAACTTTGAGATCAAGAATAAATTGTATGATCCCAACTAGCAAAGGGTATTATTGGAAAATAGCCTAGAGGCCAGCAAAGGATACTATTGGAAAACAGCCTAGAGAGAGAATGTGAGGAAAAGTGAAAAATAGAGAGGCTAGTTAGCAAAGGAAGGAAGGAGGAAGGAAGTATATTTTAACGTCCACGGAGGCCAAAGGCCTATGAGACGGTACATGCCAAAGTGATAGCAACTACA
>JAANSK020263693.1:0-12151 GCA_011763485.2 Isoetes engelmannii | reverse complement strand
CATATACCCCTACCATATTTCCTTTATAATATGTACGGAATTCAAGCAAAAAAGACCCCCTCCCATATTTATACGTATTTATACGGTACGATTTTGCCCAAAAAATACCCCCTCCCGTACACTCACATGTTTTTGATAGGTTCTTCTGAGTGACCCCCCCGGGCAGACGTGCCACCATGGGCGATGCTAGCAACTGATATAGTGGTATCTCAGAGCATCTGAGATCAGCATGAACGGTCCGAATGTTGGTGTATGCTGGGCACTCCTGCAGAGCATGGTGCTCATCCTCCACTGTGTTCATATCACAACACTCGCAGAGTCTCTCTTCCCTGGGGATCCTGTGTCCACTCCATCGACCTGTCTCAATCCTGAGGTGATGGGATAGACAAGATTTTTATGAATTTGAATGTGTTTATTAAATACTTCACATATGGATTACTTGAAAGTAATTCACTATGATAGTTAGAACAAGACGTTAAATGTATCAAAACAAGGAATGGGTGTACTGAATTGTCCACTATTACCCCCTCAATTATTGTACCTCTTGTTATATAGCTTCATCTCCCACTGCGTACCTGATCTGCCATCTCAAGAACCCTCTCTTGAGATGGTGCCATTTAGTGTGTCTGACAATGTTTTGAGTGATATGGATGTGATAGAATCATTTTCCTTGAATCTAGCTGTGGTAAGGCCACAGGAAATGACAGTTCATCCAAATGTAATGGGAGCTATTGTGGCTCCATCTATGTCATTTTCTTTTGTATTTCAGTCTTCACCATCACAGAACCTAAGAATTGTGGAGCATGGTTACACTCAAGAAGGCAGCTAGAAAGAAGCGATCTTCAGCAGTCATGGGTTCTTTAGAGGATAGTCATACTAAATGAACTTCTGAGTTGTACAGGTAGCCTTGCACAGAGGGAAATTTTCTCCCTTTGAGTTTTAAACCTGTCCCTCAGCTTATTGTACTTTTTTCTTGATTGGTATTGAAATTTATCTCTCATCCTCAAAAAAAGAGAGAGGAAGGACTATCACAACGTCATGGATATCCAAGCATATTGAACATTCAATCAAACATATAATCAACTTAGATCTTCTTATCAGAGGACACTAAGTCATATAAACTTCATACTTTGTTGTCGGTTCATTCCACATGTGTAAACTTCACAGTTTGTCGTCGGTTCATTCCACGTGTATGTGATGATCCCACATGATCTGCATGGGCTAAACTCTAAGGAAATTTATAAAAATGTAGTGCAACTTCATAGTAATATGAGTAGAAAGTGCATTTAGTTTGGGAACTGAAACCTTCTAAACAAACGATGGACAACGTGAGCACTTTAGTATTGTATTGTGAGTAAAGTCAATGCACAATATTTAACAAGGGAGATGAACTCTGTCATACTTAGTTAAAGGATGAGCACACTTTGCGGATTTCTCCATCAGAGTCTTGCGTAAGCACTCCAATATTGCTCATCCTGATCATGGACTTGGCAAAACTAAGCTTAAACGCAGGATTGAAAAGGGCAAATCCTTTTACAAATACCGAAGTAGAACTATCATCGGCCATTCGCTGATCAGACTCAAGAACTGCATTACCCAGTTTAGCATTTCTGAAGAAACTGTTATCGAACGAATCCCTGCTTCCAGAATCAAGAGCCACCTTGTTGGATCCAGAATCTCCAGATGGGCAGCTCTGCTGCAGGCTACTCGAGGCAGTGGAGCTCATCGACGGATCTGAGCTTCCAGACGAATTGAAATTGTACAGTCTGTAGCTGAAGAATCTGCATTCTGTCTGCCCTATCGTATGAGCACCTATAGTTGAAGCATGAGATATAATTAGTAGGCCCTGTAATAGGATGTTTGATTGAATTCTGCATAAATCTGGTATGGGTTTTTGATGATCTTATCTAGAAAACTGAATTGGGTTGTTTAATTAGTTACCATTAAGAGTGACCATGTCTAGGGTGGACAGGCCTTTGTCACCAAACTTGTGCTTCAATGTGGCTATGGAGTCTCTTGGAGATGGAAGATTTGCAGCATCTGAAGCAGAGGAGACTCTGCCATCTCTTCTTCCAGTAGGCACAGGCCATCGCGGTCCGCCGCTCTGTCATTTGTCACATTGCTAAACTTTCAGTTCATAAAGAGAGAAATCTCAATTTCAAAGATAAATATCACAACTTTGTCAAATTGTCAAACTTTGAGTTGATAAATTAGAGAAATCGCAATTCTAAAGATAGACCTATAGATACATTTTTAACATCCACGGAAGCACACAGAGGTATAGATATATTAGGTTTAGATATATTTTTAACATCCACGGGAAGCACCCAGAGGTTGAGAGACAACAAACATTAAAAAGATAGATAGATAGTCTTTTTAACGTCACGCCACTACACTAGCCGTTAGACATTATTTTTATCATAAAAAGATAGAGATAGTATTTTTAACGTCACACCACTACACTAGGCACTACACATTATTTTTACCAGATCAACAGCATCCCTGGCTGCAAGAGCAAGTATATCAGCACATGACACCACCCCAGGACATGCAGCTTCTAGCTTGCTCTTGGCATCAGCTATAACTTCAAAACCCCTCAAGCCTGCATTTGCTCCAGATGTTTTCTCTGCTGTTGATCCATCAATCAGCACAGATCCATCACACCCCTGCACATTCTAATCTTAGCACCAAAAAAAAAAAGAAATTTAAGTTATATCATATGTGTAAGTTTATAGCCCTCAAACCTGAACAAAACAGTCGTGAAAATGCAGCCTCAGAAGCCCTGCTCCAATTGTAATGTCTGAATTCATACTGCTCTGCACAGTCGATCTTACTATTGTTTCCGCACTTGGACAAGATTTTGAATAGAATCCCACTTGGGTTGCACATTCTATTGTGGCAAAATTTGCACGTATTACAAACAAGAGGATCATGAGGATCAAATATTTTGTACGAGAATCCATTTCTGAAATCAAAGCTCAAGGTGCAGATTGGCAATGTGCTTTTCAACAGAATAACCCTAAGTACATAACTTTATATAGTTATATTTTAGAATAATTTAGGCCAATTCTTTTATTCTTTCGGCAAAGTTGATGGTGATATTTTGGTACTAGTAAGGTGGGCTTGACTTGGCTTTTTTGGGACCCATTTTCGAGACCATAGTCTTGCCAAAGTGCAATCATATTCCACGCGCATTAGGCCTTTAAAAACCCCAACATTCCATTTCTTTTTTTGTTGGGAACTCACTCACATCCATCCTTCCTTCCTTCCCTTATAGTGCACTCTTTTTGACTTTTGGAAAAGTTCTAGTCAGTGTCACTAATGGATATGTCTTTTACTTGTGAGACATCAAACGTTTTGCAACAATTCCCTATGTAAGATTTAATTGCCCAAAGTGGGATGTCTCAAATCTCCCACCCGATGCTCATGTAAACAGGTATCCTCATATGCTCATGGCAATCATTGTTATCATCTCAAATGTGTCGGTGCTATAGAAAGATCTCCCGTCATATTCCTAAATGCAATAAGGAATAAAATGCCAGATAGATAAAGTGGAATAACATCAAAGCATAAGCACCAACATTAAGTAACCAATTTATTCAATAGATGGATTATCATTAAATATACAAGAAATTTATCACGGCGGCCGCAAACATTTCTCTTTACTGCCTCATTTGCATGGGTGGTTTTGTGTCACGTCCAACTTGGCGTTAGTTCAAAATCAAAGTCAAGCACACACTAATCAGCAAGGTTGGTTTATATGAAGTAACTCACTTTAGCAACCTAATTCAATTCAAACACAAAGCAAAATCTGGTGTACATAACTTTTTGTCTAATATAAGATGCTTTTTTAAAAAGTGTTGTACTTAATGAGTTGCCTAAGGATAATTACAAACGCAAGCATCCATTTATAGAGGCCATAAGGTGCTATCATGATAGTGCAAGCAAGCATCCATTTATAGAGGCCATAAGGTGTTTTCATGATAGTGCAAGCATTGCAGGCCATAAGGTGTTATCATGATAGTGCAAGCATTGTCGTTTCTAGGCATCAAGCTTATCTTCACAATAACCCCACAGTGCTGTCAGTACAAATGCTTAGAAAGTATCAAAACATGGTATTAGGTTTTGTTTTCCTTCAAAGGATGATAAAGCAGGGAACCTGGCACTTTAAATAGGCATATATCTTGGATTTGTTGGAGAGGATCTTTGGTATTAGATCTAAGAATGCTATGCCTCATTGAGGAAATACTAACGAGGCAATAGATACATAAATTTGATTGTTTGTGAACCTAACTTTGTGAAGGATGAAATAATGAGTTACGTGCATCAGAACTGCAACGAATTGGAGACTTATTATGTCGAGAGTGATGCACGTACACAATTAAATGATATGCATGACAGAATGCCTGATGATGGAGAAAATTACCAAGATGAGGACTCATCATAGCAGAATACGAAGACACAACTCCCTGCAGCTCTCGTTCAATGCTAGATTTGAAAGAAGCTTATGCTGTCTTAGACGTCTACAACAATAAAGCCTCGCAAAAAAGTTTCTCCTGTATAATCCTCAAAAGAATTCATCGACGCCCACTTTGCCAGAGAATCTAATTCCTGCTATCTCGGATAGTCCTGAGCGTAAACATTCTGATGAAGCAATGATAGCTGACGACCAAGATCTAAGCACTAGCTCTGTTCGAGACAACTATGCTCTGAATAGTAACACAGGTACAGTTAGAGAATCATGATGAAAAGGAAAATCTTGTGACAAACACTATGCAAATTTCCCCAGAACAGGAGGGCAATAATCTCTCTTCTGGTGAATCTTTACTAGAGAGACATGTGCTTCCAGAAAGTGAACCTGTCCATCAAATAGAAGGGGGAAAAAGAAGATTAATTCTCTAAATATGAAAGCAGCATTTGGCTTTGAAGACTTCTCGTTCTATGATGTTGATCAGGACTTCATCTATGAGGAAGAAACCTTTGCTTATTCAATGAAATCCGATGTTATATTATCCGTTTTTGAAGAAAGTGATGATAGCTTAAGTCTTGTCTCGACTTTACCAGTTCTATACCAAGATGCTGCTAGACAACCATCATTTCTATATGAAGATTGGGGTGCTGAGACCATATGTTTTAGCGAAGATCTCCCACTTAGGATGTCCACAACAGAAAAATCCCTATGTCAATATAATAGTTCTTACCTTTCTTCTTCTGTCAGGTACATGACTACATTATTTAATGAGGTTGACCTCGTGCATACAGGAAACAGTGAATAATTGCTCCTACTTTGCTTGAAGATTCACTTGAAGATATGGTTGGAGACTTGAAAAATAAATAGATCAGTAACTTGCTTTGACATCAAGAAATCAAGCATCTATATAAGAAATATACATGCTAAATTAAAGAAAACATAATTATTTGTTAATTTGGACTACTTCATTTGTCGGCAGCTTAGCATGGTGTGTGCAGACTTGCTAAGCTGTTGACAAATGAAGTAGCCCAGATTAACATATGCTTTCGATTGCAAGTGTTCATATTCTAGTTTCCCTTCTGTGGAAAACAAAAAATGCTCCACTTCGTGAATTGTATGATATCTTGAAGATGCAGAAACAAGTACTATTTTGTTTTTTATGGAAAAAAACTTGAATTCGTGGACCTTTTTAGAAATTGACGTGGACACAAGACAAAAATGACTTTTATTGATCATGATATACAATTAGTTGCGCTCATCGACTAGAGCTGCATAGGTCTCATCTATAAGATGTGGAATCTTGATGGTGTTAGGAAGCTTCTTCTTGTTGGATGGAGCCCAGGCAAAGTCAATGGACTCTACGTCAATTCAGTCACTAGCTGTTGTTGGTCTCCATCTCTTCTTCCAACAATTCACGTAAATAGAAGGGTATACCTGGTTCCTCACCGGGACAGGTTCCCACCAAGTCACCTGGATGGTCTCGAAGTTCTCTTTCTTGTCGTCCATCTGTGGATCCTCCGTACTGTAACCTACCCAGGTAGGGCACAAGTCATCGTTAGGTCGCACTAGAATAAACATCCCCTTCTGCAGGTCTTTGTAGGGATTGAATTCTGGTATAGGCCTGTCTTTCAACGAACCAACATATGTCGGAACGTTGCTCGCGAGCGGTTCCACCACTGCTACCATCTCAGGATGGTCTGCAGCCACTTGCCTCACCAGAAGTCTTCGTAGCACCCTTCACATCCTATAATCTTCTCTAGCTCCGGCAAGAGCCGCATCCAATACGCGATTGTGGAGGTGAATTGTGCAGAATAGTTGGCATTCTCGGGAGCACCTTTTTATTTGTTGAGATTGCAAGCCAGTGCAGGATATGCTTGTGGATACTGTTGCGTAACTATCCCAGGTCTTTGACCGAGGTCTTTGGAGGAAAAATATTGGGATTTCCTGCTGGCATCAATGGCTTCCCATCTTGCCCCTGTTTCCACATCCTAATTCCTTCGTCAGGTAGTCAATCCGAAAAGCTAGGTCTAGTCTTGTAATAAATCGTTGGCCCCTCCCCGTTCAAGCAAACTTGAACGCGAGAGGGCTAGTGTGACGTGCCAATCTGTCATCCCCATCCGGAATGTATCCCTCTATGAACCCCTTCTAGTCTGGCACTTTATCTATGGCATATGGCAGTGGGACTTTGAGATTGCATGTATAGACTCGAAAAGCAATTCTGACATGGTTAGCACCTCAGCTTTCTTAAAATGCGATGAGAAGTTGCCAAAGAGTCCATCAATATCCTCGTGTGTGGCCAGGCATCATGAAACTCAACTCTATCTCATCGAAGACACCTAGATAAGTAAGGTATGGCAAATAAGAGAATACATGCATGTTCTTGTTCTGTCCGGATGCATTGTCAAGTTGGAGAAGAAATGTATGGGGAAGGGCCTTGAATGATGGTCCGGGCGGAGCGGGCAATGTATCAGGCAGGCTTGTGCCTGACAGTGACAACTTCGAGGTTAGTGCCCTCGTGTCCCTTAGAGCACTTGCCCACGTCGGTGTCGAGTGACCCGGTCTGGCTACCCCCCTCCATGCTCATGCACCATCTCCAACCTCTTGAAGATGCTATTCAATGACCCGATATGGAAGTTTGAGTCATCTGGCCAAAGATCCAAGGAGAAGTTCCCATATGCGCCCCTACCATACCCATGTGTGATAGCACCTATAAGGGATGTCTTCAACTTATCAAGTCTCTAAAGAGACTTAACCGATTGCTGCAGTTTTGGAATCATTGTCTTTGCCTGGTCCATTTTGTCATGAATAATACACACTGCTTTATGTGGGTTCCTGTGTGAGTACGCCCTCCATGACCAATACTGCGTGCGGAAAGAGACTTGCTCTACTCTATGTGCCCTCCTCTGCTCATGCAGAAGGTTCCTTTTGGCCTGATCTTTTGTCTTCAGCAACTTGGTGTGAATCACTTCACACGTGTCACATTTCGAAAATGCTATTTTCCTTGCTATTGTGACATCCCGAAAACTGCACCGCCATGTCCTATGGAAACCTTGGGTAGGAAACTTTCTTTCCAGTTAATGCTTCAACCTATGTATTCACCTCCTCCAGAATGCAGGTTCTTGTAAACATGTCAGGCAGCTTCCTCACATTCTCATGAATACCCAAATCGTTTCTTCTGCTCCTGTGTGACATTGATTCACAATTTTCTTTAATGAACATTGAGAATACTGTTGCCGAGGCTAGGGTTGAGGCCCTGGGTTTCATCGATCCAAGATTCCCATGCTCGGCCTTGCGAGCACCCCCTCTAAACTCAGCTTTCTATTTGAGGTACGCTGACCTAGAGATGTCCTGACCCAGGTACCAAGCCTTCTCGCACACGGGTTTGCCATGCGCATTAGCTTCTCAATACGGCACCCGTCATACTATTCCCAAACATGCCATAGACATATGTGACACGATCAGCTGATTTCATCGAATAAACTTCCTTTCTCATATTGATGGTCTGCACTCTTATGAACTTCTCACAACACCTTTTTCTGCAGCACAGAGTCTTCCAAAACTTCGAGATTGCTTCATTGGTCGTCACACGGTCCATCTTCGGGGCCCGCCTCACCTTCCTGGGCTGACGGTTGCACAGTGTGTACTTACGCTTCTCATAGTTTAGATGTTTTACGATTTCAGAGCTGCCAATACTTGAGATTGTCTCATCCTGCTCCTCCCACTTTGCACTCAAGATTTGGAAACTCTCGGGCCACCTACAATAACGTAATCATTGTTCCATCTCACGAGCATGCCAGGCTTGGGATTGTAGAGGCACTCCATGCAACGCAAGTTCATATCCTTAGGAAGGGGGCATCCCTTGGTTATAGTCACTCCCATGCAAGTTCATATCCTCAGGAAGGGGGCATCCCTTGGTTATAGTCACTCCCACTTCATGCCCAGGTATTGGTCACAAACGGCATCCTCCGGATCGGTGAAGGATATGAAACCCCTTCCCGCCAAGATGGCATCACATGAATGCCATATCTCACATGCCTCATCGATAAGAGTGTATCTGGCAAGGGGCACCCCAGCAGTTCCACCTGCCGCAGGTATTTGAGCATGCTCAACTCCACTGATAATGGTGTACCATTGACTACATCTGCTTCACCCCCAAGGGTATTCTCCCCCGTGTGTCGCTTCTTCGACGTCAAGGGTGTCTCCTGTATTCCTGATTAACGAGCATCTTTTTTGGACCAAACCACGAAAGACCCTTTGACCTTCTCAAGAGTATTTGCGTCAGCTGTAGGCCATAGAAGTGCCACATCTGGCGACAGCACCTCCTGCACGCCAACACTAAGCATGCGATCTGGAATTCCCTTGAAATGACATAGGGCCGAACCCCCAGGAAAACCACAACCCACAATTTCACCGTCCCAGTAAAGGTCCAATAGCTGCACGTAAACAACGGGTTCAAAATCTCGTCAGATATTTTGAGGAAAAAAATTAAGTCAAAAAGTTATGTTTTCAAGACATGTCTCTCGGTCACTGAAGTGCTTAGGCTATTGAAATTGGGCGGCCGTCGGGTATCCAGAAGACCTCCCAAAATTGAGACAAGATACTTCTGTCAGATGCCTACAGATTACCAGTTGATATTTCGAATATTGTTATTTATATTGATAAATAATAGTATCCGAAATATCAACTGGTAAACTGTAGGCATCTGACTCGAGAACGCCCAACTCGCGGCGGCCGCCCAATTTCATAGTCGTCACAAGAGTCATGGCAAGCCAAAACACTACTTAGCCAGTTGCACGAAACTGGATGGTCGCCCAATTTCATTATCGTTTCAATTCTAGTTACAATGACTAGGAAATTAGGCGGTCGCACAATATAATGCTCTAGAGAACATGATGAAATGAACTTTCACAACAACACAACAAAATCAAAGGATGAAACCATTTTTTTTCTTCAAATAAGATACATCCATATCACTTAGAACAATCAGAGGGAATTTCCACCAAAACCAGGCTCATCATGAGCAGGTGGCAATGCCACTCTATCAACTTCAAAAACACCATGCTCAGGAATCCAGACAAAATGGATGACAACACGGTATGTGAACCTATTATTTTTACCCTCCCGGCCCTCAGCTACAGAATGCAAAAATGGATCGAGATGGATGCCCCTCTTCTCGCATCTGTAAAGATCATAGTACGTAGTTCATGGAGCACATAATGGAATCTATGTATTCTGGTGCAGGGGGCAAGGAAGATCGGCATTGGCAAGATGGACAATTTGTGACTGGAAGGTGAGACATGGTGAATGCGAGAACACTTCATTAGGGATGTGGTATTTATAGCATGGAAGAGATCAGTAGAGCACTGTAGCAGCAGTATAAGTATGCATGTAAGGATCTATCCTGAAAACGACACATGCCAAAGGACACTGTTCACATGGAAAAAGGGAAGAGGGAAAAAGAGCACATGGAAAAAGGGAAAAGGGGAAGGAAGAGAAAAAAGCACGGGAAAAAGGGGAAGATGAAAATGTTGGGGAAAAAAGAAGGCATCGGAAAAGGGAAAGGGAGAGGAAAAGGAAGGGAAAAAAGACACGGCAAATGAGAAAGAGTGAGGAAAGGAGGAAAAGGGAATGGACAAAAGCTATCAGGAAAAGGGAATAGGAAAAAAGGGAAGGGGGGAATGGAAGGGAAGAGGGAAACGATGTCGATGCACAAAAAACTCTTATAAATAGTAAATAACGTTGGATTATTACTACACCCTTTTTTTTTTTTTTAAAGCAAGGTATTTATATTTTTTATTAATAATAATATGTAAATACATTTATTCATGGCTCCAAAGCCAGATATCCTAAAACGTTTCAGCACGTTTCCCAAAGTGTAGAGAAAAGGCACAAACACCATTCTAGCAATCCATCTCATAGACTGATCCCATAATACCTGAAGATGATCTCCCTTTAAGTTCCACCTCCGAAATTGCAGCAGACACAGGCAAAGGAGCAGATGTTTCATCCCTCGCGTTAACTCGGCTCATATTGTATCTATATTCAAGTACTACTGGAAGATAAAAACCCATTTCCGATTTCCCGTACTTAGAGTACCTATACTCACCTTCTTCCTTAAATACAGATAATAAGAAGGCCTCCCATAACAGGGTGGTCCACATCCATCTCACTTGCCCATGGCTCTCACCTGGATTTCACCTTCCCTGTCTCTACCCACCATCTCTGGCAGGCAGCTATGAGAGCATGCGGGCCTCCCGTCCCATGCATGCCTGTGGAATCAATAGCTGCTGTAAAATGCTTTTGTGGTCCAAGTTCTTGAAATCTACACCTCCTTCCAACTGGGATGGAAGAGGGCCAACATAAAAGACTCCCACAACAACCATAGCATCCCTCAAGCTAAAGCCTATCAAGCCTGAGGAGTCTCCTTTGCACATCCTTAAGTAGCCAACCCCGAAAGATTTCATACGGAGGGGACCTCTCAAGAACAACAAACTACATATGTCTTACCTCTATTCAGCTATCAAATAAGCCACTGCAATAATAGCGCCATTGGATGCCGGCTAAATAAACCCATTGGCCTCTTCTTGCTGTACTAACTTGTAGCAAACAGAACTATGACATACCCGAAGCCAAAACTAGTGCAGTAGTGGTGAACAGGGGTATTAGGACTCCACATATCAAACTCATACTTGCCCCAACTAGATCCCAACGTAACACATTGCTCTGAAAGAATGAATCTACCCTCCATGTTTAATAAAAGAAAAACTTAGCCAGCTGATTGTGCCCATACCTCCCCCGAAATGAAATCCAAACTAGCTTAGAATTGAATACCTGCGCTGCAGTGAGTGCAGCCTACCAGACTGCAGTGAGTGCAGCCCTCCATAACCGCTGCAGCAGATGCATCATAGCCTCCTGAACCTGAGAAGTCTGAATAAGGATACACATAAAAAAAAAGGGCATATACCATTTGGCTAAGGCTTCTTCGCAGCTATCCATTCTGGCTAAATCGCAGAAGACGAGGTGAGCAGCTTTCCGGACCATAAACCCTGCACTTAAGAAGTTCTTCAGAAGCTAAGGCGAGCTCCACAGAAAGAACGTCTATCACAAGATTGAAAATGCTTAGCACTCTACTCTCAACTCTGCAACAACGAACAGAATGTGAAGCCAGTGGCCCAGCATCGGCCACTCTTCCAGCGAGCAAGATGAGATTAATCTGCCTTCACGAGATGGGCGGCCACCTGCCGCCGCCCTAGTTGCGACCTAACCCTAACATGTTTATAACTTGCTATTGCAATGCCGCGAAAATATTTACAAGCTCCCAACTTTTGTCCAGCAATGCTGGGCACTATTACTATCAGGACCCATATAGACACTTAAATAATTAATCCAACCAATATAGCCTATAACCAATAGGACCAAACTAGCCTTTACCTAGAAATTAAGCATTGTGTTAAAGACAAACAACATGGACACGCGACAGATGAGGGAAATGCACTAGATGGACAAGGATGAAGGATCTTAAGGCGGTCTTTGATATTATAAGGGAACAGCAAGATGCAGCAGCTAAATACATGGCTTCCATTTGCAATCGGCCATTTGCATACAGTTGTGACGTTCCACGTATGTATACGGGCATAAATACCGTATCATACATGTCACGTCACCGGGATACGACATAGG
>JAANSK020263682.1:0-12153 GCA_011763485.2 Isoetes engelmannii | reverse complement strand
ACAGCATTCTCCCGAATGCCATCTGAGGGCTGCACCCGAATACTCGCCAGCTCCTGGTACAAAGCATGCAACTCCTGACGCTCCGATTGCACTCGCTGCTTACCAAACTCCTTCGCATAACACTTCACTCTGGCAAGAGCTGCCACCATGCCCGCCATACCCCCCTGAGAGGCAAAGGCATCCAACCACACCTGTTGACACCGTGCTGAAAACTCCGCATCCCTCAGGAACCGGGTGTTCAAACGAAACACCATCCTGACAGGTCGAGGAATGACACCACCTCGCCTAGAGACCAGCTGAGGATAATGATCCGAAACCGAAGAGGCTAAAATATTCTGCCTCTGCAAAGAGTGTGCACAGGCAAATATCTACCAATTTTTATTTATTTATTTATTTATTTATTTATTTATTTATTTATTTATTTTTCGCGAGTTGGAGGGATGGCCATACCCACCACCCATAGCAGACTCCTGCACTCCTTTCATACCTGCTACTATATATCTACTAATATTTCGACAAGGATTCACTGTCATAGCAATTACTAAGCTGACCAGTTGTAAAACTTCATATCCATGGAACATCCACCTAGTTTGAATCCACAAGGGTATGAATCCTAGTGACTCCAGCATTTTTCCAAATCTCTCAGTATAAAAGGCTAGCTTATGAGTACTAGCTTTACTCCATAAAATTCTTATTAAAGCTTAGCCAAAACCTAATAGTTAGCTCCTAACATTTGAGCTTGTAGACAATGGTTTACAACCTTACGCTAATGCATTCCTTTCCAAATGTCAAGATTTTTCCAATTTTGAACATGATTCGAAATGCAAGGATAGTTGTCTGATCAATACTTGATGGCTTGTATCCTTGGTCAATATTTAATGGCTTGTGTTCTTAGGGCAATTGGTCTCCATGGACGATAAAAAATATATTCTATTTTATTTTATTTTTATCCTACATGCAATGCTAATACGAAATTGTATATGCTTTGGTTCATTTTCAACTTCGAATTTAAACGTGGAGGGGCTTTCAACTTTGGACGAGTGTGAAGACTATTCATTTCCCATTTTGTGTACTCATCTTAAACCATTGAACAGCGAAGTGAGTGTACAGAAGTTCAGAGCCTATGGCAGACATGCACTTGAGCTTTATGTACGCTGGATCCTCCACAAATACTGAGCCAATGCAAGAAAGAGACGTGATATTACTTGGTCATCCACCAATCCAAGGCATTGCCTCGTCTCATACTAACAGCAGGATTGTTTTTACATTATTTATCATTGTTAAAAGATGGATATAAGGTGCTTTCAGATCCGAGCATGGGTTTGCTGGAATGCTAAATAGCTGAATATGAAGATGAACTAGCTAAATTTTCATTCAAGAGAATAAGACTTGAATGCAGACAGAGGGAGTACTCAATGAATAACTATACCCAATAGGCATTGTACAAGCAAAAGGAATTGCATATGGGACAGCAGTTCCGTTTGATAAAAATGAAGTAAGGCAAAACAGCTCCGTCCCGAGATTGATACATGAACTGGCCTCATTATCTTCAGGCTCCAATCTAGTTTCGGCTGTTTTTCCAACCAATTCCTGGTCATATCAGCAGTAGTTCGACCCTCGATTGCAAAATCCAGCATATGTATGATAATGTCTTGTATGGATGAATAAACATAGCTCCATGAAGTAAATATAGCGAGGGTTCATTCCTGCAATGGTGGCTTCTCCAGAACACCCACTAAACACTTCTCAAGCAAAAATTCTGCATTTACCCATGCATGATATTTGTCTACGTGAATGTCAAGGGTCTCATTATGCATTTCAGATAATAATGTAACATATAACTGAACGTAGACTATTTCCAAAACAATGAACATTTGAGGATACTGAATAGAGATGTGCAGTCCCTTCCTGCAGCTTTTATAAGCATGTCTCGTCCTGAAAACGCAAAGTTCCTTAGTTGGTTACAACAAAGACTTATCCAGTTTATGTACAACAACTACTGTATGCAATGCTTATCAAAGGATTAAAATCCTACCTCCGGGATGGAATTTCATATAGGCAGTGATATTGTACACCCGTCCTCGAAGGATTGTCCAAGCATCATCATCAGTCTTGTGTTGCTTGACTTCACTTAAACTTATCTGCCTTCTGTTTGATGCACCTTTAAGACCTAAAAGCAAAACAAGGGGTGGTTATATTCTTATTGATTTGAATATCTAACACAAATTACAGCCATAACAGGTGGTGTGCATGCCAAGGCCCACAATCATAAATAAGAAAACACACAAAACTAACCTGCAAGATCCGGATGAGATTGTGTTAGCTTCATCCAATCAATCTGACTGTAGCCCTTTTCAAAAAGTATCTTTCCTTTGACTTTAGACTTTGGTGGTTCCAGATCTGCATCATCAGCATCAAAGGAACTTGAAGCTCCTTCTGTGCCCTCCATACTCATTTTCTGCCCTGTAATCTCGGTTTGTTCTTCAATCACTACAACATTTGTAAGACGCTCTGAACTTTGCATGATGTTTCCATTCTCATAAGTATTAGCTTGTAAGCTGTCATTAGAACCATTAACCATAAGTGGTAATGATGGTGGTGGCATTGGTTTAGGAGACCCTTCGTCTGCGTTTGGGAAGACATTATCCTACATGAACCCAATATTTTCGTAAGCTTAATTTTTTACAAGAACATCCTGTCATATTCAAAAGTATAAAAGTATTGATTTCCAATCCGAGGGAGAAGACATGAATATCAAGGGGGGAAGACATGGAGATCGCTTGTCTTGAGTGTCCTGCCAGGTTGTGGCTGCTTAAGTCAGGTGAACCTAATCCTAAATGTAACTCTTTTTCTCAATACCAGCCTATAGTTGGTATATTTTCAAGAGCAGATTCTGATACTTGTGATTTGTAGCCAGAAGAAAACCAATAGAGTGATTCCTACAAGGAAGTGATTGCTTCAAATTGTATTAAGTGTGAAACCCTAATACAACTTTGGAATCCACTTGCGTGTCTCAGTAACCTACTTTAGGGCTATACCAGAACCACCTCTGAGAATATCTGACAAACTCTATAACCATGTCCAAGATGTTTGTTGATCTTCAAGGGAAAACAGGTAAATGAATACAATGCTAAAGCGCAGATCATTAAGATCCCAGGAGCAAAGAAAATACGGAGATGAGTCTTGCAAAAGCAGCAAACGAACACGGCAGCCAAATCCAATCCATTGCAAGAATGCAAAAGAAATATAATCCACCAATTGCATAACAAGTTAAACAACAAATTCGCATGCGGTTGATTACATAATGGCATGATATGAAGCATCAAATCCGCAAAATATGCAAAGGAGAAAGAAAACATACCCTGTGGAAGCTGAAATCTGCAAACTTTCTGGACATAGCTGAAGATGAGGGAGCAAAAGCGGCCACAAGGGAGAGTTTTAGAAGAGCTGAGACACCATGGTGAGATCGATCCGGGAGGCTGGTCTTCGGTCAAACCAGAGGGTTGGATTATAAAATATTCCTCAAGATTCTGTTTCATGTCCATATGAAATAGATGTTACATGCTTTTAACTTTTTGCAGTTCCAAGATCCCAAGCATTGTTCCTTTATGCCTTGCACAACTGTCTTTCTAAGGTTCTGCAGCATTTTTGCACAATACAACGTTTTGTCTTTTTTGTAGCTTGTATTTTATTCTATTCTATTTTATTTTAAATATATGTTGGAAGTATACGTCCATATCGTATAATTCATAATATACTGCAATCTTTTAGTAAGTAGTGTAATGTCGAAATTGCTTGGGGCAGTCTTAGAAAATATGTGTAAGCAGTTGTGTTCATATAGATGGATGGATGGATGGATGGATGGATGGATGGATGATAGATTGATTTTTAGGAGTCAGAGCTATGGGCAACAACCTAGATCATTCAACACATATCATCTTCTGAGTTAAGAGTGATTGATGGGGGGCGAAAGGAGTAGCGATTGGAGCATCCAAACATTTTGTTATGATTGAGACATGGAACAACTCAGTTGTATGAGAAGGTACTAGTTGAGTTTCCTTTCCCATTGCAACCAAGATAGATTGAAGCAAGCCCTACGATGCCATTTGTCTCCGGCACTTTTTTACCTCTTTATTAATGATGGATGTGTGCTGAAGGAGTACAGTTTGATAATTATGTGATTTAAATCCTATTATATGTAAATGAAGTGGCGTTATTATCAAGAATAGAGGAGTGCCTCCAAAAGCAATATTAATATATCAGGGTTCGGGCAGACCAAATTGAGCAGATTCACTGTTGAGCAGTAATCTTTTGGACCCAAAGAGTCTGCCTATGAAGGTTGTCACGCGATAATTTCAGAGAATAAGGGACACATAGCTAACAACAGTTTGTGAGATCAAGAAATAGCTGAACATTCATCAAATTTGGAACACAGAAGGATATTGCAGAAGGTAATGACAAAACTTTATTCGAATTCCAAAAAACGAAGATACATTGATAAAGATCCTAAGATCGTGTAAAAAACTGAGTACAAAGTAATTCGAACCTAAGATTTGCGAAACTGGATAGGGAGCAATGCGGTCAGCAACTAAGGGCGCAGGCAAAACTTTCGGTCCCTTGGTTGATCTAGGATATGTCTTCTTATAGGAAGCAGACATGTCACCTCATGATTGTGCACAATCTGTACTCGCGAATATCTGGAAATCTGTACTTGAAAAATCTGTACCAGCAGCATCTGAACTCCCATTAGGCATCATGATAGAGAATATATTCTGCCCATGGGGGTTTCCGTGTCCTCATCCATGGTGGCGGTCGTTGCTTCTTTCGTGGCACTTTCCATGGGTGCAGTCGTTACATCTTTTGTGGCTAGCCCCGTGCTGCTTCCCGTGGCGTCTATTACAGGCTCCTTCTGACTTACTGCTTCCTGGATGTAGAACCTTTGCCGTAGAAACCTTTGCATAGCATTGACGAAACGTCAATGTTAACACACCCCCTGACAAAGCAAAGCCCAATGTTATGAAAATAACCGAGCCTGGTCATGAGGTGCCCAGGAGCCAGGAGGGATATTGGCAACATATTCCTTCTCAGTGTGAGGGCAAAGTGGCCGATTATGATATTCTGAGAAGTGCCTCCTCCGTGTTGAATCTCCCGGATTTGTCAGATGAGGTATGGCTTTGCTGGTGCCCATAAAAAACTGCATGCGCAACATTTCTTCAAAAAGCTCATGAACGAGTGCAGGGATCTCACGGCTCCTGCGAAGAAAAAGATCCTCGATGTCCCATTTCCGCAGATTTTCGAGCTGCTTCAGAAGGTAATGTAGTGCCATGCAGTAAACACCCTATTGATATACATCTGGATCTAGTGACTGCGTGGCATGGTGGGCAAAATGTTGAAGAGCCAATATGGTGGTCTCTAAAGTAGCCCATCCTTGCGGATTGGGTATATAGATCTAGTTTTGGCCCTCTTTAAACTTTTGTCCAGGAGTCCATGGCTTCCGTTGTACATTGCGAGGGTCAAATCTGGGATCTTCCCAAATTTCCACTGGTGTGTCCAACCATATAGCCTGTATATCCCTCTGCATAATGAATTGCTCCCGTCAATATCCATCCATGACCAATAACAATGTGTTAGCACCCAAGGGCATATACTTGGTTACCTTTACAGAAGTATGTGCCTGAAAGAGGGAGAGTCTCACGTTGTTTATGTGAGACACCTCCGTGAGACCATATTTCTTGCACAGGAGCTACCACCGGGGATGTGAAACAAGTCTTGCAGTTGGGACTGGTTACCCAGTTTGTGCACTGAGGTTCAGCTTGTTGTCTCGCCTGCATAATATCCTGTAACTGCAAATAGGTTGTGTGATATTGCATTGCGATTTGGGCCATGCTGAGTTCGTTGGCATTAGCTAGCGCACTCAGCTTCCCTGGACTTCGGTATCCACTCTTGAAGGAGGGACCTAAGTATCCTCTAAGCCGGCTTGAAGATCGCATCCTGATAGGATGTTTTCAGCAGTGGATTGGCATCAGAGTAGAAAGATCTTGCTCAAAAGCAGTCTTCCACACATTATAAGCAGTGCGATACTCTGTGGTAATGGAATGTTGATGCAGGCGATCCCAGTAGACATATGCCATGGGTTGTACAGTTAGTATATCCAGAATTGAAGAAGCAAAGCCGTATGAGGGGATTTTCAACGTGGCCGCCCTACTCTATCCATTGGAGCCAAAGCTCCGATTGTCTGAGTGCAGTGTGCATCTTAAAATTTGGTGTCGGAAGAAGGAGTTGGGACCGTATCTCTAGGAAAGCGACTAGGTTGGCTTGTTTTAGCTCAAGTCCCCTGTTCAAATTATCATAACCTTGAACCATTTTCTGTTCCCCCCTTCCAATCGGCTTGTAGAATTCTGATCTTGGCCTTGGCATTCTTGTCCAGATTGGCGTACTTGGCCTGAAGATCATCATAGACTGTCTTGGGTACAGTATCCACGGGTACATTATCGTGGAGGGACTGCTGAATTTCCTACACCTTTGCCTGTGATTGAGCCAAATGGCGTTCAGCTGCTTTCAGGGTGGAGTCCCACGCGGTGAGCTGCGATTGAAGACCAGCCACCTGAGTGGTCAATTGATCCTCAAGGGTAGCCACTCGGGCGGACTGTTTCTCCACAATGTTTTTATATAGGATCAGCTGATTCTCATAGCAGGCAACAGACAGCATCCGCAGAAAGTTTGGCATTGAGTTCCTGGAGCTGGACCTGCAGTTTCTTATCAAATT
Organism: Isoetes engelmannii; assembly: GCA_011763485.2. Taxonomy (NCBI): domain Eukaryota; kingdom Viridiplantae; phylum Streptophyta; class Lycopodiopsida; order Isoetales; family Isoetaceae; genus Isoetes; species Isoetes engelmannii. Next base: position 5,387 of record JAANSK020263682.1, on the reverse strand, counting down.
TTGTGATCAGAAAAACATAATCCGGCAACAAAAATTATTTTCCCAATATTGCAAGTTTTTCCTTCCAATTTCTTATTTCCAGTAAAATTCCAGGTTTACGTTTCGTTCAGAATAATCCGTTTCGACATTCCTCCTCCAACTTCCATGATATCTTTTGTCGGCTAATTAACTGGGATGCATTATTTGCTGCAGATGTTCCCTCTCTGCCCGGATGCCTCAGCCTTTAATTATTTCCCATTCCTTCAAAATGGTTGCAATCCACATCCCTGGAGCAAACTCTCATCCCGATTGTTAGCGCCCAGATTGCAGGCTGGAGCCTCGGATTTAACATCAAGTAAGTTAGATTATTAGTTTCATTTAGGGTTGATTCTTGCTGTAAACTATTGCCTTTGCCTTCTCTTCACATCCAATTTCTTCAGGCACGAAACAAAGGATACATAAGGAACAGGTTTACAAACTCAAATGCTGGCTGTTGGGGACGCATTTTCATGTTGTATTTTGTGGGCTCCAAAACTGTAGAGCACCAAGAGCAAGCTTCACAGATCTGGGTTGTTTACTCTATCTTTTTGCAGCCTTATTAAGGCATCGATTCATTTAGGCACAACACCGTTGCAAGTTTTTCCTTCCAATTTCTTATTTCCACTAAAATACCAGGTTTATGTTGTCTACGTTGGTGGTTTATCTTGCAGCTTCAAACGGTGTCCATCACTGGGTTCCTCCATCTTTCTTTCAGACCTTTCCTTCAATTGGAGGCGATTGATGGTGCAGCAGACACTCTTGCTGCCGGATTCAAGGAGCATCGAGCCATTTACAAGTAATACACCTCTAAATTGTTTCCATTGTTTGAGGGCTTGCACCTCCTTGGATTTGTTTAAAAGAACTTTGTTGGTCTGAGCACAATTTTCTTACTACAAGGCAAACTGAAAAATGCATCACCCTTTTAAATTCAGTTCTGCTATTTACAAGGTAATATCTTTTTGGCAAGGACGATTCTGATCCTCCTTTTTAACAAAACACCTTGTTATTGCATTTTTGCTCCAAAGGCAGTGGTGGGCACCTGTATCTTTGCCATTGTTGTAATGTCTTTCAAGCATACATTAAGTTTTTCTCTTGAAACATTCACAGTTGTTTAGTTTAAAAGGTTATTTGATGTTTTGTTGTTGGCAGCAGCAAAGTTCTAGAGGTGCTGAGCATATTGCAACAGCGCTTTTGCAAATTTTCAAGCCCTTGCTATCAATCTTTTCACCGTCTAACTGCTTGCCTTTCGATCCAAAGGCAGATGAAGAGGCAATTAATGTCTATTAATGATTACTATCTATTCATGTCTACATTCACTTGATGCTATCTCACAGCAAATTGGGTGGGTGGAAAAGGGAGACATTAGTCGAACTGCACATTGGAGAATCCACAAGCTATTTTGAATCATCTCTTGATTGCCAGTGAGGTTGCGCATCATGTCTTTTCAGCATGCACATTACTATCACATTACTATCTAAAGTATTGTGAGCCTTTCATGATTCACTTATCTGCTTCGATCATGCTTTGGAGTATGGGTTGGATCAGGTAATTTTTGTGTTTTGTTCTATTAATTTTAATCTCACAGCTACATTATATCTTCTCTTCCTCTCTTACCATCTTGTCTACAATTTCAATCATGCAAATAATAAAGCTTTTGTTTTGTGACAAAAATCATTGACCCCACAATCTAGAATCTGTTATTCAAGGAGTACATGTTGAATATGTGTGTATGTTAACTTTGTTTAAGACAAATCCTTGCTGTGTGTATGTTAACTTTGTTTAAGACAAATCCTTGCTATTCCACAGCAAAAATTTGCAGATCTTTGTTGCAAATTTTGAGTTTATTCAACTTTTTCCATGCAGAGAATAGGGTAAATGCTTTATGCACTAAAATGGCGGATTGCAGCACTACATAATTGGCAGATTGCAGCACTGTTGCTGAAGCTAAATTCTAGAAAGCAGCACTTCGTGTAAGGTTCTAAAGCTATTTTATGGCTCTATATTATTTTGGCTTACCTTCATAGAAATCCTGAGCATATTTTGAGGATGTACTGCTGAATTCAAACAAGTAAATTGTGCTATGATGACATGTCTAATAACACATAATGTTGTGTGAACACTGCGGCTGAAGCTAAATTCTGGAAAACAACACTTCGTGCAAGGTTCCAAAACTGAAGAAACAACATAAGTACACATGTTCTGCTAAAACAATCCTGCCAATTGAAGAATAATTTGAATGGATTAAAAGCTTTAAATACCTTTGCAACAACATTAGGTTTCCCATCATTAGCCACTTGACTGCGAGAATAAAAAGAGGTCGTTTAAATAATAGACAATTGTTTGCAAACTCATTGCATATGGTGATCGTTTGCAAACTCATTGCAAATGTTGTTAAGGCAAAACTTTGATTTGAAATAAATGAGCTTGGACATGCAATTTTATTGGATACAAGAAACACTAAGAAACACTATGGGCTTGAATTTTGGGTTGGAAGTGTTGACGCCATTAGGCAGAGGCATTTTGCAAAATGCAATAGTGACATTCCACAAAATGCAAGGTAAAACAGGTATACTTTGTAAGAAACCAAAAAGTGAAACCCCCCAAGGGGATTTCAAAAAGTTAAGTGATGTAACAACCATTCACCTCTACACTGCAAAGTAACACACTTACGTTAGAGACAGGTAAAAACACACAGTTCCATACATTAGCACGGCAACACGACAGCCGGGTAAAAACACACAAGCTCCTACATTAGCGCGGCAACATCGAGCATATGTTTACTATGTGCACACGTTAACATTAGCGCAGCAACGCCGGGCACACATTTACTAGTTAAGATTAACATATAAAAATAGTCTCAAAATGCTGGTTTTAAAGTTCTATCTAGAAATACTTATCCGCATTACTTTACTTTACGTAGCCCAAAACAAAATTTTGTATGATTTCCCAAGTAGGACAAAACTTCCCAAGAAAAGAGATGAAGCTGGATGAATTGCATCTATGTACACTATAGATGCAAAGCTATTATTCCATCACAGGTTCATCATTGCAGAGCTTACTCAGCCTTCAAAAGTTATCTAACAACAATTGCCTATTAGACATAGAAGTTTGAAAACCTGAATAACAAATTACTTTAGACATAGAAGTTTCCCACCCTCACGGCCAGGAACTCCTAAATCACCCTATTCCTTGCTGCACAAATCACCTTACACCTGCCTAAACATCTACATTCAATTTAACATAAACATAGAGAAAAAGAGATTATGCTAACAAAAAGAAACCTGGAGAATTTGAATTGATTTGGAGCTGTTCAGAAATGAAGCTATTGATGCAATAGGACAGACCAGCAGGGAAGTTCGGTGCTTTTCAACTATTTTGATGTCACAAATTCGTTGAAGCCCCTTTGGCATACCTCTGCTCTGCCACTCTGCATAAAACAGGAAGAAAAAGAGCTTGATGATTTGTTGAAGCCCCCTTTGGCATACCTCTGCCATTCTACACAAAACAGGTGGGAAAAGAGCTTGATGGGTCTGAAGCAAGGATGCATGGCGTCCAATTTGAAACCAGGATGAAACGAAATTGTTAAGGTTAGTTAGGAAAAAAGGTGGGATTTTGAAGGAGGTCGAATAATAGAAGAAAACTCAACACATGTAAGCAGGTTGGAATGTATTTTGAGCCCCACACATTGGCTGCCATAATAGCCACACTCCGGGGCAGATGCATCTCAACACATTCATATACTCCGGACAGATTTTGCTGGAACACAGTGCACGAACCCTAAATCAGTAGAGCGAGAAGAAGTAAAAAAAAAACGTAAGCATCTGGAATCTTAAACAGAATCATGAGGTGCTGACTTACCCTCTCCGTCTCTGCTTCTTCTCCATCCCCTGGGCACCATCAGCAGAGGAGTATATTGGGTAGAGCGGAGCCTACGTAACCCACGGTCTGCCGTAAATTGTGAAAAGGGTATTATAAAGACACTAGTAACGGTGCCCAGCGTTGCAAAAGTTGGTAGCCTGTAAATCATCTCCTGCGTATTTATTTTGGAAACATGACGTCTTGGATGTGTTTTGCAACGCTGGGCATAATTTGGTAACTTGTAATATTGAGAACTTGTACAATCCACCGAAACTTGTTGTTGGGCAAGGCATAAATTTGGTAACTTCTAAATGTTGGGAACTTGTACAATCCACCAAAACTTGTTGGGAGTATGTTGCCTTCGATTTATGTCCTAACTTAGCTTATTCAGCAAATATTTTCCGCCTTCCTATTTGCATGTTTTTTAATTCAACAGACATTTTCCACCTAGCTATTATATGTGTCTTTGAACTCATCAGCTACATAAACTACTGGTTAATCATTGCATTTCTTGATACAACAGATAATTGCATGTCTTGACACAACCAAAGGGCCTTTGGCCTTCTCTAAGTTTGATATCTGCCATCATGCTAGCAACCTTAATTTATATTCACTATGTTTATCATCATTTAAAAATGTTGTCAAAGATGGTCTTTTGAAACAACCATTGTATGTTCGTTATGTGCAGTAACCATCTTTGACATTGTTTTGCAAAGTATGTCATGTCATGCTAGTGGAGTCTTTCTTATTATTCACCATGCTTTTGGCCATGCTTTGACATAATGTATATACTTTTAACAATTCAACATGTCATTGAAAGTGATATTCATCATAATGTTTGAACGCCGGCCTTTATAAAAGCAACCATCAGATCCATGGCCTCTTCTATCTTCCAATTCCATTTTGAAACAGAGAGATTCTTCTGTTTTGCCACTTGTGTACACTTTACATTAGAAACTGCAAAATCTTTAGTCAAATTTGCAGCAGAGTTTTTTCCCTGTTTGAACTGCTTCCTGGCAAGAAAAGGAAATCTTGTTGCCACTGGCTGGCGCTTGAACTTTTAGGCACGTGTTCTAGTCCATAAGAACAACTGAATGTAGAGGCTGGGCTAACAAACTTCATCTTCTTGGCATCTAAGAGAAGAATGGTCCTGGGTTTTTGCCCTTTTTAAGCATTAACTTAGGCATATGTAATTGTATAACTGTCACAGCAAGAGCATAACAGAGGAATGGTCCTGGGTTTTGCCCTTTTTAAGCATTAAGCTGGGTATACGTATTCGTATAACCATCATAAAATCACAGCAGGAGCATAACGTATTCACTTGCCCAAGCCAAGGTTTTGTAGAATGACCATTCTTTTAAAACGTTAAGGACAAACATGCCATTATGGTGTATAAATTTTTTTAAATTATGTCACTTCTGTATATATTTAACTTGATAAATGTTGATGTTGCCAACACCATATGTCCATGGCTCCATTCTGCTTTTGCTCATTTGTACTTTGGCCATTTG